>JAVTVY010026965.1:0-10278 GCA_036873755.1 Hanleya hanleyi
GGTTTCCTGGAAAAATCTTTGTTCTGGATGTCGGTTGTGTGACTTTTTGGTTGTTGATAGTAACATTGTTGTAAATGTTTAATATTCTCTCCATATAAAACTCCAGTACTGAATTTCATGTACAGGAGACAAATTACATCGGGAGAGGTCATAATGTAACCATATTCATTGACACATTATTTCATGTTCACTGACACAAAGATCCATAATCCCATTTATCTCATTGAGTTTACATTTGGTGATTAACGCTACAAACATTTATTATGTTCATCTCTACTGCGTTTAAAGAGAAGGAAAATTTATTACAATCGACTTCGGGGTTACTGTTTGCAACGCCCTTCGGTTACGTCGTGTACTTTTATAAGTTTGTATCCTGCTCCATTATGAGCATGTATATACATTAAGTTGTTGTGAATTAGGAAATCACTACGTTGTTTATCATATACAACGTTTCTCGCATTTTTCATATTACGCTTTCCTATTACACCTTTGACGACATGTTCATTACGCCGTCATGTGTCTCTCATACACCTGTGCGTCGTTCTATTACATCGGTTAGACGTTTTCCGGTACGCCATAACGCCGTTTGTCACGTCATTTCTTCATTTGCGAGATGCATATTTTATATCCATTCATCGGCACTTCCTTTGATTCTCTATCGTCGGTCGTCGGCGGGAGGGGGAGTCCGTTCGTTTGGCGTCAACCATCCACTGGTATCAATTCCTCTCGGGTTTTTCACATTGTGATTTACTTACGTTCGTCGTTTCTCTACGAAGAGAGTTCTGTTCAGACCTTGTTGTTTCCAGTCTGGAGTTCAGAATATCAAAATTGTATTGGAATCAACAGTATTTGGTCAAATGCTGTTATATGGAATAGGTCTTTGGATTATGTACGTGGATATTCTCTGAGGACGACGGCGGGATTGTGAATGACGGACTAGTCGCCTTTAATTGAATTCAGCACAGTGTTGTATTAACACAGTACCATGTTGACTTTAACACTCAAACATTGTGTTGAGATCCGTTTACCTTTGGATTGTGCTTAACAACACAATGTTTTTGTGGTGTACTTGGGGGACAGTTTTTCCGACTTTCTCCTTCAAGTACTTTATTCCTGTATTGACCGTTACACCAATGGTTAGACTTTGACATTATGGTTCTGTCATCAACCTTAGGGTTGCTTATTTTATGTAGGACCTTACTCGCTACGTTCGTTTTTCCGGTTCGGTCTCTACAGCGGATTATTTGTCCTGGTGCCGAGGTCGTCATTTCGTTCCCGACTCTATTTCCCTCGTAATTGACTCCTTCACCTTCACCAGGATAGGAAGTCTCATATTAGCACCATGGAAGGCTATCGTTCTGCTCTGGCTGGGTGTTACGTCTTTCTTTTGGTACCAACATTAGCCTTAACGATAATATCTCTGCGCTTATTCGCGCCTTCGCATTAGTCGCGTTGTACTCGCCAACTGTTACCGAAATAGGATATCGGTGTGGTTCTGTGTGCCCTGATTTACCACCTTTTGAACCCTTAGAGTCCGCGTCTATAAAAGCTGTGTCTTATGAGACGGCCTTTGTGGCGGCGTTTGCTTTGGCGTCCAGAGTGTCTCATCTTTATGCTCTTGAAAGATCTTCTATGACCTGGACAGCGGATTGGTCTTGCATTCTTTTCGGCCCATTCCTGAATTTATCGCCAAAAATGAGTCTGTTCGTTCAGGTCCGTGCGCTCAACGTTCGTACTCCATTCCTGCGTTGTCAGACTTTGTACATGGCCTCGTGGACGATCTTCTGCTAGATCCTGTTCGAGCCGTCCGTCACTATCTTACTCGTACCGATTTCGTTCGCGGCTTTCGGCTACGGTTATCATATCCCTTCGCCGGTCAGCAAGGCTTGATATTTAAAAAAACTGCGTAGTTGAAGAAGACCATAAAATAGTCTTATCAATTGCCAGAAGGTAGATATACTATTGACGCCCCCACTACTGTCTTCTGCTTCTTCTAATGTGTTTCGTACCATCGCTACACATGACCCTTATGGAAGAACTTGTCCCTCCATGATATTGTCCAGTTCTTGTGTCTGGACTGCAAATTCCACGTTCACAAATTTCTATCTGTGTGATATGTCAGTGCAGTCAGATAGTGTGACCACGCTTGGGCCACTAAGGGCTACCTAGCACGTGGTTAGTTCTTTCAGGAAGAGAGGAGGGGGCAGAATTTGTCACCATTGCAGCAAGGCAGCCATCTTGCTCTTCATCATGATCGTCTTTGAAGGAAGGAATAAGTCGGATAGACGACCATGGACTCTCTAATCATCAATCTAAGAGGTCTGACACTTTGAGAGTTTTAATCTTTACCTTAACTACGGTTTGGTTGTGTCTTTCAGCTTGAAACTGACTTTCTTCTGGATGATCTCAGCTGTGTCTCCTACGCTCAACTCACAAGACAAGTTGGACGTAAGTCGTTGGTGGACTGAGAATGGCGTGGCTTAGCGCCCTCTAAGACCAAGAAGACCTAACAACCCGAGTGGTAGAGGATCCTGACATCTTGGTAGAGTTTGCATATCACACCACGAGCACAGCTACATGGATGGAGGCACTCAAGAATAAGTATATCTGTATCATATCCATGATTTACCCTTTTCGTCTCTGACCAGGGTTTTTCTTGTTGCTTATTGTTTGTCTCATGTTTATTCCCTTATCTGTGTCATCCCAGCTACATGGAGGAAGACACTCAAAAGATAGGTTAGATTAGTATCTTCTATTACTACTCCATAATTACCCTCGGCTTTACCGGCCAGGTTTCTTTTGTTGAGATTTATGGAAGAACCTGCTCCTCCTTGACATTGTCCAGTCTTGTCTGGACGGCGAACTCCACGTTCACCAATTTCTATCTGAGAGATATGTCAGTCCAGTCAGATAGGATGACCACGCTTGGGCCGCTTATAGATGCCCAGCACGTGGTCAACTAAATTTTTAAAAAAGGGGGGGGGGCGGCATTTTGTATCATTGCAGCAAATCTGCAAATTGCTGTATCATCTCATCTCATTCATACTATTAGTCCACATTTGATTCGATCACATATTGAAGGAGGAAATAAGTCAGATGGACGACCTTGGATCCTCTAAGAGATGTCGGACACTAAATCATCTCTCTAAGATGCCTGACTCCATGGTGAGTGTAATCTTTACCTTAACTGCAGTTTTGATTGTGTCTTTCAGGTTGAATCTGACTTCCTTCTCATGATCTCAGCTGCGTCATCTACGCTCAACTCTCAAGACAAGTTGGACGTAAGACGATTGTGGACTGAGAGTGGTGTGGCTTGGCGACCTCTAGGCACGGACTGGTTCTGCTTTACCCGGACTTAGGAACAGCCAAGAATCTGCATGCACATAAGCCTTATCAAGTAGACCTATCAACCTTCGTGGTAGGGGTCCTCTCTTGGTAAAGATGGCTTCCCGAGTAGACCTATCAACCTTCGTGGTAGGGGTCCTCTCTCGGTTGAAATTACTTCCACACCACGAGCACAGCTACATGGCTGTAGACAATCAAGATAAGTACAACTGTATCTTATCCACATTTTAACCTTTTTCTGTCATTGACCAGGGTTTCAATTGTTTGATTATTGATGTCTCATGTTCATATCCATGTCTGTGTCTTCCCAGCGGTTACTTAGCCTGCCTTTGAATCTGCTACTTGGCCGAGGTTTCCCTCCTTCCACCTGTTGGTACTGAGGCAATAATTGAAGCAGGTTTACGATTTAGGAAGCGAATATTAAACATTTATAAACAATGTTTCTATTCGTTACTAAATCAAACCTGCTTCAATTTAATGCGCCCTCCCGTCCTTCCCCTCAGACCGCGGCCTAGTTCACTACTGGTCTCGGTTGTTACAATGAGAAAAAGGGAGAGAATGGGCTGGCGTTGTCTTATATAGTAACCACGTTGGGAAGAGTGAGAGCTCTCCTAGGGGCGGATAACTCTATCTCCTAGGGGAGATAATTTAAAGTTTTAACTTCCGTTTTCTACGTTTGATTGTGCATTTAAATGGAGTTTAAAGGCAATAATTGAAGCAGGTTTGATTTAGTAACGAATAGAAACATTGTTTATAAATGTTTAATGTTTATATGGGGTCATCTCCATCTACTTGGTACATGTCAGTTTGACGAGGTTTCGTTGGATACAGACGTCCCCTTTGCGAGAGGCTCCGGGCTGGGCACTAGATGACATCTACATTGGAGAGAAGTGTCCGGACATGTGCAGTGGAAGGGGAGATTGTGTAGAAGGGAAGTGTCACTGTGACTCCGGATATATAGGTGTGTTCTTATTATTTCAGATCTCTGAGGTACAACATTATAGGTAAAATTTAGGAATAATTTTTAAAGATCATCATCGAAAATACTGAAGAGTTTTTCTCAAAATGGGGGAATGTAGACGGAAAAGTCAAAGGGAAATTATCTGGCTTTCTTTTTAGCCCACCATCACCAGATGGTGGGCTGTTCAAATCACTTTTCGTCCGTGGTCCGTCGTCCGTCAGTCCGTCCGTCCGTAAACAATTCTTGTTATCGCGATTTCTCAGGAACTACTGTATGGATCTTTCTCGAATTTGGTACACAGGTTCCCCTTGGGGTCTAGTTGTGCAAGAAACCTTTTTTGGTCAGATTCGAAAATCCAATATGGCCACCAGGCGGCCATCTTGGATTTCCCCATGAAACCTTGTTATCGCGATTTCTCAGGAACTGCTGCATGGATCTTTCTCAAATTTGGTACACAGGTTCCCCTTGGGGCCTAGTTGTGCAGATACCTTTTTTGGTCTGATTCGAAAATCCAATATGGCCACCAGGCAGCCATCTTGGATTTCCCCATGAAACCTTGTTATTGCGATTTCTCAGGAACTACTGCATGGATCTTTCTCAAATTTGGTACACAGGTTCCCCTTGGGATCTAGTTGTGCAAGAAACCTTTTTTGGTCTGATTCGAAAATCCAATATGGCCACCAGGCAGCCATCTTGGATTTCACCATGAAACCTTGTTACCGCGATTTCTCAGGAACTACTGCATGGATCTTTTTCAAATTTGGTACACAGGTTCCCCTTGGGGTCTAGTTGTGCAAGAAACCTTTTCTGGTCCGATTCGAAAATCCAATATGGCCACCAGGCAGCCATCTTGGATTTCCCCCATGAAACCTTGTTATCGCGATTTCTCAGGAACTACTGCATGGATCTTTCTCAAATTTGGTACACAGGTTCCCCTTGGGGTCTAATTGTGCAAGATACCTTTTTTGTCCGATTCGAAAATCCAATATGGCCACCAGGCAGCCATCTTGGATTTCCTCATGAAACCTTGTTATCGCGATTTCTCAGGAACTACTGCATGGATCTTTCCCAAATTTGGTACACAGGTTCCCCTTGGGGTCTAGCTGTGCAAGAAACCTTTTTTGGTCCGATTCGAAAATCCAATATGGCCACCAGGCAGCCATCTTGGATTTCCCCATGAAACCTTGTTATCGCGATTTCTCAGGAACTACTGCATGGATCTTTCTCAAATTTGGTACACAGGTTCCCTTGGGGTCTAGTTGTGCAAGATACCTTTTCTGGTCCGATTCGAAAATCCAATATGGCCACAAGGCGGCCATCTTGGATTCCCCCATGAAACCTTGTTATCGCAATTTCTCAGGAACTACTGCATGGATCTTTCTCAAATTTGGTACACAGGTTCCCCTTGGGGTCTAGTTGTGCAAGATACCTTTTTTGGTCCGATTCGAAAATCCAATATGGCCACCAGGCAGCCATCTTGGATTTCCCTTTGAAACCTTGTTATTGCAATTTCTCAGGAACTACCGCATGGATCTTTCTCAAATTTGGTACACAGGTTCCCCTTGGGGTCTAGTTGTGCAAGATACCTTTTTCGGTCCAAATCAAAAATCCAATATGGCCACAAGGCAGCCATCTTGAATTTCTCCATGAAACCGTGTTATCGCGATTTCTCAGGAACTACTGCATGGATCTTTCTAAAATTTGGTACACAGGTTCCCCTTGGGTCTAGTTGTGCAAGATATCTTTTTCGGTCCAATTCGAAAAACCAATATGGCCACCAGGCAGCCATATTGGATTTCCGCATGAAACCTTGTTATCGCGATTTCTCAGGAACTACTGCATGGATCTTTCTCAAATTTCGTACACAGGTTCCCCTTGGGATCTAGTTGTGCAAGATACCTTTCCTGGTACGATTTGAAAATCCAGTATGGCCACCAGGCGGCCATCTTGGATTTCCCCATGAAACTTTATTGTCATTTCTCAGGAACTACTGCATGGATCTTTCTCAATTTTGGTACACAGGTTCCCCTTAGGGTCTCAATATGCAAGATGCTTTTTTCGGTCCGAATCGAAAATCCAATATGGTCACCAGGCAGCCATCTTAGACTTCCCCATGAAATTTTTTTATCATGATTTCTCAGGAAGTACTGCCTGAATCTTTCTCAAATTTGATACACAGGTTCAATTGTGCAAGATACCTTTTCTGGACCGATTCCAAAATCCAATATGTCCATCTGGCGGCCATCTTGGATTTCCCCATGAAACTTTGTTATTGCGATTTCTCGGGAACTACTGCATGGATCTTTGTTAAATTTGGTACACAGGTTCACCTTGTCGTCTAGTTGTGCAAGATACCTTTTCTGGTCCGATTCGAAAATTCAATATGGCCAACAGGCGGCCATCTTGGATTTTCCCATGCAAATTTGTTACACAGGTTCCCCTTATGGTCTAGTTGTGCAAGAAACCTTTTTGGGTCCGAATCCAAAATCCAATATGGCCAGAAGGCGGCCATCTTGAATTTCCCCTTGAAACATTGTTACCGTGAATTCTCAGGAAATATTTCATTGATCTTTCTGAAATTTGGTACACAGGTCCGTCTGCCGGCGGGTCGGCTACATGAAGGGACGTGGCTCTTGTGACTCAACGTCACAACTCGACAACTGTAGACTACTGCATGTTTCGATCCAAGAGAGATAATCAGGATTCAGGCACTTTCGAAGTTTGAACATTACTGCGTGGACCAGATCTCTTCAGTATTAAGTAGTGTACCATCTTACTATTTTCGAGCATGGTATCTTAAGAGAGATATCTCAAAATAGTCTGATAAACAGAACAGAATTAGCATTCGTTCTTAATTATAAAATCTTAAGTATGTTTCATAGCTCATGCCAAAGTGTCAAAGAGATTGGTCTTCGCTTCCAGTACCCAATGATGACACGTGCAAAAAAATAAATAGAAAAAAATACTACGAAACAAAGGCGAAGAATCCTCCGTACATGTACATTCACTTTCAGACTAACTTTGCTCATTTCTCTTGTATTATAACAACCGACATAAGTACAGTTTCTAGAAATTTTGAAACTCCTGAAACTTAGATTATATCTTGGTGTTTTTCAGTGGCCTTTTCTGATCCTTATCGCTCAGATTCGAAATTCTGTAAACAAAATTACAAATCAATCGTTTGTTCTTAGTAACAATGGACAAAAAGATCCTCTAGTCATTAGCTTACAATTATCGGACAATGGTGGGCGCCAAGATCCTTCAGGATCTCTCGTTTGAAGGTGTCCTTGGTCTTGGAGTATTGTCATCATGTGTTTTGAGCAGAAAGTGTGGTTGAGAATTACCAAAGAGAACACAGTAATTGAATTCTTACGTGGATGATGAGGATATATTTCACAAACCAGTCTCATCTAACCACCTGTATCCAATATATTCACAGGCACAAACTGCGTTCCCATACAGTCTAGGCTACCTAGAGGAATGTATGACACATTTGAAAATGGGATATCTCCTGCATTCTGGGACACGGTGACAGGAGGTGGGATTGGGTTTGGGTGTGGAGCCCTCCTGCCCTATGCCCATGGGAAAACACTTTACTTCAAGGCATGTGGTGACAGACAGGCAATCACTCGAGAAATGGACCTTACATCAGCAAGGTAAAGCAGGCCTTCAAGTGCCTCCTATATTTCCTATATTTTTGAGTCATTCCTATATTTTACTCAAAACCTCCTATATTTCCTATATTTTGACTTTTTCTCATGAAAACTTTCATCAATGCTCTGTAATGTCAAACTGACATGAGGAAATACCTTTCAGAATTTTTTTTCGCCTCGCTTCACTCGGCAAATATGAAATCATTTCAATCTCTCTGTGCTGAATCAAACAACAGAACAGGTCAGACCACCACTGTGACCACATTCAGTGAAAGTAATTTGAATAAACACCAGAAAACTACCAAGTTTGGAACATACAATGTTGTAGTACAGACCTGTCTTACACTCTTTTATTTCCTATATTTTCTTCAGAAAATTCCTATATTTCTCCTATATTTTTGCAAATTTCCTCCTATATTTTCACTGTGAGCCACTTGCAGGCCTGGGTAAAGTCCTTGTTTGCCAGTATATTTTCAAGAAAGACTGTAGAAAACTTTGAATATGGCATAAGCTGTGATGATATAGGCCGATTAAAAGTGGGATCATTTTCTCATTTCTTGATAATCAGAGAAATTCCAGTAGGTTATCTCATAATTTGGTCACTTTAGAGCTCCACAGAATGCTTTAATTAATGGAATTACAAGCTCCAGTTGAACCATGATGAGGTGATTAGTCAGGAGACCAGTCTTTTCCTTTTACCTAATCTTTAGTTGTCAAGAAACATGGGAATTCTCTCCCCCTGGCCCTTCACCAAAGAAAACAGCATACCAGATTAACACATATTAACACTTTAGCTGGTGTTGCTCTGTTTCTCTTCTATTTTCTCAGGTTTTACAATGAATGTTTTTACTCCTCAGCCCGAATGGGCATAGGGGTATTGTTATGGGTCCGTCTGTCCATCCGTCCGTCTGTCTGTCCATCCGTCAAAGCTTTAGGCTGGTTGGGTAAAAAAAAATTCCTGTTTATTTTTTTAAATAAATCTGGGTATTGAGTGTCGGATTTTTAGTGGCCTGTGTGGATAAAATTATCAGTAAACCTTGCCTTAATAGTTTTGTTTCTGTTCTGAATAAAGTAGCTTGCATCCATCGTCCCTCTGCTCTGTTGTTTGCCTTTATAATTGGAGATTCAAAACGTTGGTTGGCGACAATTACGATAATAGACTAATTGGAAAGCTGAATTGTCAAGTGTTAAACAAACCAATCATCTACTATAAAATATAGTTCTGAGCGCTTAGAAGCAAAAATGTAAAAAAAAACAGAACAAGACACTGCTTACATGTACAATATGGCATTTTGTGAGACAGCTCAATAAACTGTTGATCACACTGCTCTGCCACATGTACACACACTCGTGATATAACTGATAATTTTTTCTAGAATATTACAGAGCTGAGGGGTTCTAGCACCTCTGGTGCCTCATGTTAATAATGCTCATGCTATTCAACAGAAAGTATTGAAATATATACATGTATTATTATTGAAGTATATGTCAGACTCAAGAAATGTATGTCTAAGTCTGGAGTGTCACTCACTTGTTATTTGCACACATCTTGCCCATCTATATGTAGTTTAATTACAGAAATCTTATATATCAATTGCAAGCGGCTTCAGCCACATTAATGTTGAATTTTGTTCTTTCCAGTCAAATCATGTTTGTGATCCAGATAGGCAGCATTCCCCAACGAGCCACGTGTAACGTGAACCTACGTGATCAAACCAGTAATCGGGCCGTACTCCTCCAGTACAGTACTAATAAGGTGGGCTGTGTAACAGTTGATAATAGCATGAGTATTGAGGGAATGGAGATGGGATGGGCTTAAAATTATACTCAACATTTAAGAAACTTCAGTTTCCATGCCAATATTTTACCAAAAATTGAATTGTACTGCAGAGGGTCCTGAAGACTTACCGCATGTGGCTCACATGCCTAATACAATTGCAGGTACCTAACAGTGTTACATACTCACTCGCTTGCCACACACCAACACATGCCTGTTGCAGTACAAATCAGAATTCTTTGTTTGTCTCTTTAGACATAAGGATAAGTGACAAACAAATCATTGCCACAACCCAGAATAGCTTACATCAGAACCCACTTATATAATGTGGCTACTGACCCTGAAGGTGGGTCCCTACCCCTTTCCTCGAGTGTGACAATAAGCCAAATCCCCACCCCCACCCCTTTCCAGAGCTGTGAGCCCAACTATGATAATCTTGTTCTTAATCATTGTTTGGAATGTGCATTAAACTTCAAAGTCAACCACTGAACAATACCAATCCATCAAAGTTTTTCCATTCTCTTTCCATGGTAATATATACT
>JAVTVY010026966.1:0-10893 GCA_036873755.1 Hanleya hanleyi
GACACCTTTCAGGACACATTCGAACCGTGATTAGCCCATCTCGACCCCAAATAACTTCCTTCGCTGCCCCAAAATGGCCACTTTACTTACTACAACCAACTGCGCATGCGCAGATTAACGCGACATGCATTAAAAAACACACCATTCTGACTCTACCCCACACAAGCTTCACTTTGACACCTCACACGACCCATTCGAACCGTGAATAGCCCATCTCTATCCCAAACACACCCCTACCTAGCACCCAAAATGCCTGTTTTCTATACTACGGGCCAGGCTGCGCATGCGCAGACTATTGAGCACGGACGAACCATTAGTGTAGTCAAGTGCTCCTCCACGAGAGCTTCAAAATAAGACCTCACTCGACCCCATTGGACCATTAGGGACTCACCTAGACTCCAACATGTCCACCCCGTATGGGCCTATACACCCATAGCCATGCAGTATGGGCCACAATAAGGCCCTACCCAGGCCTCGGTGACTTTTTTCAAAAATTTCACCGATTCGCTCCACCAACACTTCCTATCGTGTTCTAAATGACAGAGACAGAGTAAAACGAGACCCCACAACCCTACCGCAAATGTAGAAGTACGTTTCCCAGGGGGACAAACGATTAGTCATCTCCCAGTATGGACTATATGGGGCTCAGTGACTTTTTTTTCAAAAATTTCACCGATTCGCACGGGGACACTTCCTATCATGTTCTAAATGACGAGACGAGTAAAACGAAACCCCACAACCCTACCGCAAATGTATAGAAGTACGTTTCCCAGGGGGACAAACATTGATCCTAATACTCCCAGTATGGACTATATGGGGCTCAGTGACTTTTTTCAAAAATTTCACCGATTCGCACGGAGACACTTCTTATCATATTCTAAATGACGAGACGAGTAAAACGAAACCCCACAACCCTACCGCAAATGTATAGAAGTAGGTTTCCCAGGATGGTCCTATACCTTCCATACCCCATATAGGCATTTTCCCGTAATTTAGAATAAAGTCCGTATTCCGTATTTTTTCAGGAATTTTTTACATACACCCACCCTGGAACTAGGGGGAGATAACTCTATTGACAGGCGAGCCCCGTTAAGCCCGGCGACCTATATACCACCCATACCCCATATAGGCATTTTCCCAGGTTTTTCGATAAAGTCCGTTTCCGTTTTTTTTCAGGAAAAATTTTACATGCACCCACCCCATTGCCTGAATGCCTCTTCACCTAGGCTTCACTTTGATACCTCACTCGACCCCATTGGACCATTAGGGGCTTCCCTAGCTCCAAACCGTCTATTTCCATACCCTTGGGCCTCCGCGCATGCGCAGAATGCCGATTGTTCAACCCCGCGCCCAGCCCATCAGATGCCCCTTCACATATGCTTCACTTTGATACCTCACTCGACCCCATCGGTCCACTAGGGGCTCCCCTAGTTCCAAAAAGGCTATTTTCATACCCTTCGCCCACCGCGCATGCGCAAAAGGCCGATATGTCAACCCCTCACCCAGCCCATTAGATGCCCCTTCACCTAAGCTTCACTTTGATACCTCACTCGACCCCATCGGTCCATTTTATCTAGGGACTACTTTTTCTCCGCGGAAGCTTTTTCCCGAGACCGAATTACCGCCAAAACCGCGGCCAAACCGCATCACCGCGGATGAATACATTTTTTTTGCCGGAACTGTTTTCCACCCACCTCCCACCACACATGCCGCCATCTTGTCCCACCACCCACAACAAAAACAGGCCGCCATCTTGTCCCACCACCCACACGACACAAAAACAGGCCGCCATCTTGTCCCACCACCCACACGACACAAAAACAGGCCGCCATCTTGTCCCACCACACATTTGCACTCACTCACACCCAGCCGCCATCTTGTCCCACCACCCACAGCCGCCATCTTGTCCCACCACCCACAGCCGCCATCTTGACCCACCACCCACAGGCCACGCCCCATTTTGGTCACGCTCCTCGTTGCTCCTCATTGAGCATGCGCACACCACCCATTGTGACGTCACACCAGGTTCTGCGCATGCGCAGTGAGGCGCTAATCGGTCAATTTAGCTTTTGTATACTACTCAGGACCCTGGTTTCTGCTGATAGGGGGACAACTGTTTCCGTGGTAGGACTTTCGTATCTGGATCTGGGTGCCCTTCGGGCACCCAGATCCAGATACTATGGTCCCCGGACCCTCATATCTGGCGGACCACGGTTGCTTCCACACCGGGTTAAGCGGAATTAGACACAAGTCATGAAACGTAGCGCCATAGATCTTGTACGCTACGTTCGTATTTTGCTATCAGCATGCGATATGTATCGCCAAATTTGAGAAACTTTGAGTGTAGGCGCTTGGTGGAATAGCCCTGTTTTTTCAGTTTCTGCACCAGTATTTTGTGACGTTGATTAAAGTCGTAACATTTAACACAGGATCTAGCAAATGCTACTAAACGAGATATGTATAAGCCATATGCAGGTCCCACTGGAATATTACTGTCCAGAAAGGGATAGTTTACGATGTCGAAATTGTAATCATCTCTTTTGTCATAAAGTCGACGAGAGAGAATACCCGCTTCATTTTTATAGAGATATAGATCTAAATATGATGTGCCTGTAGGGCTATCTGTAGTTTCCTTCAAATCCAGTGAAGGTGGATATATATCATTCACTGCGTCATATATATAGCGATTATCCACAGCGAGAAGATCGTCTATATAGCGTTTGGTGAATGAGAAGGAACGGGCTTTGAATGGATCGGTTTTTGAAAGCGCCTGCATATAGTCATATTCATGAGAGAACAGATACAGGTCAGCCAACAGGGGTGCACAATTAGTACCCAACATCCACCTTTCCCATCACATCCGATCTTTCTGCGACAGAGATCCTGCAACAGCTGCTTTGCCTTCAGGACAAAGAGGGATCCAAATCCCAATGGATGGTACCGCATTCACTACTGACAGGATGTTTCTTCTTGTAGGAATAAGATTTCGGGATGAGATTTTGAAGCCTAGGTTGTCCGTTTCTGCATTCCAAAACACACCCAAAGCTCGTTCACATGGCAGATCATCGTTCTCCAGGTTCAAGTCCTTTATAGCTGGGGCTCTCTCTTCTCTTGGTACTGAAGATAAGACTGTGTAACTGTTCGACATCCATTTTGTCAGACGAAAATCTCCTTGCTGACAGAGGTCGGTAATGCTGTGGATGAGAGTTGAAGCCTGTTCTTCTGTCGGAGTCGAAGCCAGACAGTTGTCAATGTAGAGGTTTTTCTTGATGGTTCCTGTCACAGCCTCATCAAATTTGTTGGTGTTGTCTTCTGCTGTTTGATGTAATGCAGCATTAGCACAGCTTGGAGATGAAACAGCTCCAAACAGATGTACTGCCATTCGGTAGGGAACTGGTGTCTGTTCGAGGTCTCCATTGGGCCACCAAAAGAAGCGCAGACAGTCACGATCAGTTTTGGGGACCAGCACTTGATAAAACATGCTCTCTATATCGCCCATGATACCAAACTGTTCTTATCTGAACCGCCGAAAGACGCCAATGAGATTACTGGTCAGATCAGGGCCCTGTAGTAGTAAGGAATTGAGGAAAACTCCTTCATACTTGGATGTACAGTCAAACATCACACGAATCTTATTAGGTTTGCGTGGATGATATACCCCGTGGTGGGGTATATACCAAACCCTACCGTCACATCTGCCCATGTCTTCTTTCGGCAAAGGCTCAGCATATCCTTTATCCAGTACCCTCGCCATAAATTCACAATAGTCTGCACGGGAGTTTGGACCTCTGTCCATCTTCTTCTTGATGCTGTTCAGACGTTGTTTGACTTGCCTTTGATTTTCTGGAAACTTTGAGTTGTCATTTTTGAATGGCAAAACAAATCGGTAGTGACCGTTTTCTAACTTGATGGAGCTGGCAACTTTCTGCATGAACTGTCTATCTTCTGATGAGCATTCCCTTTTCTTGTCGCAGACTCGCTCCGGGAAATCCAGATTATATAGAATCCCGTACCAGTTTCTCAAGCCGCTCATTTTCTTCAATTCTTTCGGTACCACTGACTTGGATTCTGTTTACAGAGTGTCTGGTGGACACATCCCCAAGACCTGGTTTGTTATTCTGCCGTATAACGTTCCACAAAATCCATCCTATGAGAGTTCTAGTGGCATGAGGTGTTCCACGAGGGCCGGTCTGAAAGTCGATTGGTGTGAAGGCGTCTGGAACGTTGTTTCCAATCAACAAACCGATGTCTGCATTTATTTCCGGTAAGTCCAGGTTTCTCAGATGTGGCCATTGATCAACATCTTCCTTTGTGGGAATGTGGTCCTTTCTCACAGGCATCTGGTCCTTGGTATAAACCCTTGGAAGTTGAACCACGTTTTCATGTCAAGGTCGCAAATCTCGATGCCTTCAACTGCATGAGTCTGCATTATGTGTTGAGATCCAATCGTGTCCAATGTGATCTTCATTCGCCGCCCACTTCCGCCGACTTCCTCCATCAATCAATCTTTCTGTGCAGAAAGACACACTGCTTCCGAGGTCCATGAAGGCGTATGTCTCCACAACCTTGATTCCATTTTTCATTTTCACTTTTACTGGTACAATGACCAGGGTACATTCTCCTGCATCAGATGTGTGAAGAGACAAGCTGTTGGAAGGGGTTGTGAAGGATTTTGTCTTTGTTTGTTGATCATTCTGGCTGCTGTCTTTCCTGGCAAACTGTCTGTCATCGGAATGAAGCACAGTGGGGTGACGTCGCTGACAATGATCACATGTAGCTTTCCGTTTACAGTCCGAACGTAGATGTCCAAAACGTAAACAGCCATAACAGATACCTGTGGTCTTCAAGGCGGCAATTTTCTCATGAAAGTCCTTTTTAGCCAGGAGATTGCAATAGTCAAGTGCATGTGATGTGCTGTTGCAAAGCAGACAGGGAGGATGAAATGCACTTCCACCACTGGATGAGCCATTCATTGTCTTAGACTCATTTAGGTTAGATCCTCTTCATCATTCACGCTGGCTTGGGCTGTGGCAAAGCTTCCTTAGGTCTTCCCTTTTTGACTGACATTTGGGGTTTTGAAGAGACACACATGGCATCTCTACCATACGTCGGGTCGTTAGTCTTTTTAGCCTCCCTTTTGACAAACTGAACTAGGTGAGTGAAGTTCACAACCTCCCCTTTAGCCTTGACTTGCTGTACTATACTTCTCCATCGGTCATGGCAATGGTATGGCAACTTCCCAATAATTTGATTCATATTCTCGGCATATTTCAGCACCCGAACCGCTTCTATCCCCGCAATGGCATTTTCACACTCGGTTAAGAAGATTGCCAGATCATCAAGGGCCTTTGCGTTGTCTGGTTTTATGCTTGGCCAACTTAACGCCTTTCTAACGAAAGCGTTAGCTATAACCTCTCTGTTTCCATACCGTTCTTCCAGCTCATTAAGAGCGGCATGGTACCCTACACACATGTATATCGATGTCTAGATAGCTAAACCCGGATACAATGCGGTTGGCTTCTCCCGTGGTGAATTGCTCGAGGTAACTCATACGTTCATCATCACTATCGGTGTTGATGACAACTTTCATGTTGAACTGTCGAAGGAACCGTTTATAATCCATCGGGTCACCGCTGAACTTCTTCAGGTCAGGTGTTGGTTTCCTCAAATACCTAACAACAGACGACAGCGCATCCTCCTGTGTAACGTAGTTTGAACCTGAAAGGTGGTTATTGACATTTGGGAACATGCAGGAGTTATCAACAACATTTTCAGGTCTATCAACATTACATTCTAGCATATCAACAGATTTAGACTGACCGGGAGTGAACACTGATGATGTGAGATTTAACTGTTGAACATTCTGTTCAGTTGATAGAACTACTTTACGTGGAATCTCAACTTTACTGCTCTGTTGTGGAGTGGATGAGCTTCTACATGGAGCTAGCATATGCCGTGTATTATTTGCAGCAGGTACATTATCATGAAAAGTTAGCTTTGGACCAACATTAACATGTGACAAAGGCATATATTCAGCATTTTCGAACCTTTCTAACGCTTTTCGCTTCTTATCAGACAGAGCGAGCTTTGCATTAAGTTCTAGTTCTTCCTGCTGCATTTTGAGTTTCATCTGAGCTATTTCCAGTTCTTCTTTCTGTCGCTTAGGATGTCAACTCTAGCTGTCTCTGCTCTTCTTGTAGCCTTGCCGCCGACACGGAACTGATTAACGATCTACGGGTATGTCGCGAGAACTGTGATCCAGCCTTTGGTTTCCCCGCATGCGACACACTGTCCCTTGGATTCACCGTCTCATCTAGATTAATCGATTCTCTTGTCACATATTGCCTTTCAGCAAACCAATCTTCAATTGTTGCTTCGAAACTTTTCAGGCAAAAGTCCTTTTCGTCAAAGTGTTTTTCTTTGAAAACCTCAGCGTCTTCTTTGGACATCAGTGCACAGATCAAATCGTATGTGACGTAAAACTTCTCTAATAGTGACATCCATTCTGCGTGTTTTTCTGTCATTAAATCACGGCTTGTATACTACAATCCCTCATCAGGACCTTATTGACCGTCTAAGTTCATTAATAGTATCTGTGTTCTAGAAAACTGATCGTAGATATATTAATGTCGGAAGCCATAAAGCATTCTTTAGCTCGACTACATACAAGAGATATCATTCATGGGATGTTTCTTTGTTTATAGAGTTGCTTGAATTTCTCATTAAAAATATCTATGTGAAATTTGACAACAAAATATATCAGCAGCATATAGGTATTCCAATGGGTACTAATTGTGCACCCCTGTTGGCCGACCTGTATCTGTTCTCTTATAAATATGACTATATGCAGGCGCTTTCAAAAACCGATCCATTCAAAGCCCGTTCCTTCTCATTCACCAAACGCTAAAAAGACGATCTTCTCGCTGTCGATAATCGCTATATAAATAACGCAGTGAAGGATATATATCCACCTTCACTGGATTTGAAGGAAACTACAGATAGCCCTACATGAACATCTTATTTAGATCTCTATCTCTATAAAAATGAAGCGGCCATTCTCTCTCGTCGACTTTATGACAAAAGAGATGATTACAATTTCGACATCGTAAACTATCCCTTTCTGGATAGTAATATTCCAGTGGGACCTGCATATGGCGTATACATATCTCGCTTATTAGCATTTGCTAGATCCTGTGTTAAATGTGATGATTTTAATCAACGTCACAAATCATTGTTGCAGAAACTTATAAAACAGGGCTATTCCACCAAGCGCCTCCACTCAAAGTTTCTCAAATTTGGCGATACATATCGCATGCTGATAGCAAAATACGAACGTAGCGTGCAAGATCTATGGCGCTGCGTTTCGTAACTTGTGTCTAATTCCGCTTAACCCGGGGCTAGGGGCCGTATGAACCCATGTACTTCAAGATCCTCATGGTACTGATATGAACAGTCACAATCAAAGCGTGACTGAGATACATCATTCTTTAGATGACGACTTTACAACGAATATTATGGATTAAGAATACTGATCAGCGATACGGATTTGATATTTTTGGAACATCATGATGTTTTGCCGGCATCATTGAAAACTGTTGACCGCTTCTCTCTTGCAGGAAACAAGCCTATGTTTATGTATACTATGATTGTCTTTTTGAAGTTGGTGCTAATACTGTTATGTGGAAAATGGAATAGGTCTTTGGATTATGGACGCGGATATTCTCTAATGGACGACGGCTGGATTATGAATGACGGACTAGACGCTTGTAATAAGACCTTTCATTTGTTTCGACTTAGTCTTGAGCTGTTTTAAAACATCATGAAATGCCTTCTCTGTGTTTTCCATTTTATATAACAGCCCCTTTTCTGTTAATTTTCTTTGTCGAAGACTGCCTTGTGAATTTAATTGTTCTGTTTCATTATATTTTCTCACCTCTAGTTCACTAATATTTTCATCTTCTATTTCAAAATTGCCTGTACACGCCGGATGTCCGTTTCTGAGTACGTTGCCATGGTAACAGGGAACTTAAAACGTCAATGCATGTGCCTTCTGATCTTCTGGTACAATAAACACAGTTCTGATTAAAGTCAATAGTCCTTGTATTTATTATTTATCGTGCAGCACAGATATCATTGGATTGGAACAGGTGGTAATGTTAACTGCTCTTCGATAACATGACTTGACAATATGCGATGGTAGGACATGATTGACTGAAAATATGAAACAAACAACATAATCAAATATAGATTCCACTGGTTGATGGGAGACAACTCTTACATTACAAACCGCATCCCGCTGATGAAGGGACAAAACTCTGCGTGGCAACCTTCGCTATAAGCTTACACAAGACTAGCCTAATCGCTCGACTCAAATTACCGTACCTTCTCATGAAACCCATGCATTACAACGTAGAACGATATTACTCTGACTAGAAATCAACTAGAATAGTTCCACGTTATTGTTATAGGGCATTTTACTTTTAACACGGCTTGCATATATATCACCCACGTGGAGTTTACAACAACAACGCAGCCGAAGAGTTAGTTCGCCCAAATTATCACAAACAATGGATTTCACAACTTATAAAGCTCGTATTAAAAATTACACATATTCACCGTTTTATGGGCCTCAGGCCGTGGTTAACATTCTGACTTCTACAACAGTTTATCCGCTCTCAGTATGAGTGTGCCAACTGATCAAAAAGCATAACCGCGTCAGGGAATGGCAGACACGGACTACGCGTAAGTAATACAACCGTACAAAGTTTAACCAGCAACTAACATCAAAATATGAAAGAACGAAGTTTGGCCATAACACGTCCACTCACAAACCATTGTCATAGTAGATGAAACGAAATTTGGTACAAAGTTCAGCTGAGTGATCCTCGGTTTTGCAGTATGATGTCATAATCCAAGATGACCTCCGTTCCCCAAAATTCACTCTAAAATCACCAATATATGTTGTTAGAAATTAATGTTTTTCATTAGGTTGGATTAGATACTGCCAATATAAGGTCATTCCATAATCTTTATTTGAGTTAATACGGACTCAGGAATGGACTTTTCTTGGTAATGCGGACCAAACTTGACGGAAAGTGGCTATCTTCATCTATGTATTCCCATTACAGGTAGCAACATGCCGCATCATTCCTACATGTATATTATTTGTACGTACACGAATATTATATTAATTACTTTCCTATTTTACCTGAAAAAGTTGCACTTATTTGCTGTAAAGGTATACTTCAGCAGTTATGTGTCTATATTCATCAGACAATGCCTGCGGCGTTTCTGGGTTTGACGCCGTGTCCAACAGACGTCGGCGCTTGGGGTGACACAACAAAAACCTCCAAGTCGGTCTTACACCCTTAAGCCATCAGGACAGCTTGTTGCACTTTGTGTATGCAGAGAAACATCTCAAACTGAAAACTGTTTGAACCGCGGTACCGAGTGAAATGGGACAACACATTGGACAGTAATTGTTATTGTTATGGCGCCATATTCATAATGATCTGAACATAAAAATGCATGAACATGATTTTAAACCAGAGACTAACTCGATCCACAGACGAGGTCCTTTGACTGCCGTATAATGTAATCCAATTAAATGGTCTATAGAGTTTTATACTTGATTGTCGCGTGGAATATTACTGAACATCAGAGGTTTTCGTTCAGAATTTTTTTAAACGATACGAGTAACAACGTTGCATATAGACAGCTACATTGATGTGATCATTTAAGATAGTAATCGGAAAAATATTCAATTTAATAAAAAGTTGATCGGTATGCATAAGCCTATAAGTTAATGCTATTATGAGGCTGATTGTTTTGGAGCAGTTTCTTTGGCTAAAAACAAGTATTTCCAAGGCAACGTTGCAGAAGGATAAACACAGATATATCAGTATAGTATACAATGATTTTCTGTTGCAAGATTTAATGTGATTAATTATACCAATACTTACTGAAAGCTTTTTTGCGAATCTCATCGATGTATGATGCGAAGAAATACTATTTAAGGAATATATACATCATCCAAATATTCCCACAAAAAAGTATAGTTTGTTGAGATCAAGTCACTCTGACATCGTATTCTTCTATATATCTATATGTACAGATGATATAAAAAATGGTTTCAAACACGAATATAAAAGGTTGAAAAGAAGAAAAACTGCCAACACGTATATATCCCACTAAAACTACATCGCCTTCAGAGAGGTTATATATCTTCGTCAATCTGGTGTTATTAGAATAGTCCGAAATTGTCAATGCAATTTCGTCTCTCAAGATACAAACTCTTCATATTGTTCAAAGCAACGGCATTAGACTGGCTGGGCCTTCTTCTAAATTAGCAGCGTATTTTGAAATAATTAGCATAACGCTGGCTCTCTGATGCAAGAAATTAACGTCGGAATACATGGGGAATGAAAAAAAAAATTCCGACAAAGTATTTAACACAAAACATTCAGCACCATCAAATTATGTTCAGAAAACTTCTGAAAATGTTTCCAGATCGTTAAATAGAATGCAGGACTTTGCTAAAAGCAAGGTTGCAGATGACCCTTCACCCTTCCCTATACCTGCCGTTGAGATCAGGACGTCCTGTCAGCGCCCAGAAACATCGCTGTACGAAAATCTTTAGAATTACGTGGTATCATCCAAACGGTGAAGCTCGGGGCTGAGCAACTTGCACCATCTCTCACAATCATTCTGAACTTCTCGTTACCTGCGTAGGTTTTTCCCAGATAGCGAAAGTTTATTATACTGATCAAATCTGGCGATCTATCGAATTTTAGTAATTACGAACCGGTATCAATCTTGCATGTTTTATCTAAAATCTGAAAAGATTATTTGGTGACAAACCAGGCTGTAGTTTATCAGGCTATTGACGATGGG
>JAVTVY010026967.1:0-10259 GCA_036873755.1 Hanleya hanleyi
ATTAATGTTGTTTTTTTTCTCCAGATTTTTGCTATACGTGTGCTGCTTGACTATATCTTAGAATCGGTTACGGTGTAATTCGTTAATAAACAAAATATTATGGAACCATGATATCGTTTTATGAACGTGCGATTCGAATCTTATGTATTTTGCAGAATACGGGCTTTGTGCATTTTGGAATGCGGCTTCAAAAAAGTCAGTTCTAGATTACCATTTGATTTGATTTGATTTTTATTTCACCATGCATAACAATAATGTTTAGTAAACAAAATATAATAGTGGCGGGATGAAAACCCCGAGGGGTTTGTTTTATCCCAAAATAATTATTATATTTACAAAGATGATAATATGCGGTAAACTCTATCATAGTGAGACAAAAACACAAATTTAATTTCCAACTTCCACAGACGGCAAACAGAATAGATGTCTAATTATGTTCCAGGAATAAATACGATTATATCCTCGATTTGAATAATGAGAGCGAAACGTGAGATTTTAACTGAGAGGGTAAATTGTTCCATATTTTGGGACCCTTTATTTTAGTACTATACATGTAAGTCAGAGTAGTAAAAATCGCGATATAAATTTAATTTAGCCTGTCTAGTTGGGTATCTGCGGACAACAGATAATTTTGAAAAATATGATCTGAAAGTGTTTGGAATTAGGTCTGTATGATTGAAAAATTTGTCAACAAAAATTAACACCTGGTAGTCGTTTATTTGTTTTATGGACAATATTTGTAATTTTTGGAATGAGATGATCATAGTTTTACTTTAACAATTATTATTACGTTTGATTACAGATAAATGTCGAGTGAAACATTAGAATCTAATGCGTATATTTTTTCTCTTTCAGGACGATGCGTAAACGCAGAAATTTACAAGACATTCACCATAGATAACGGTTTTCTAATGGTGTAACTCATAATTTTGTTTTTGTTCAATTTTCGCTTTTGAAGCGCGCCTTGTTTGGTAAGCTTTTAAAGTTACATCTGCAAATATCTATACGTGATGAGTACTCTATTCATCTGAAGTTTGTAATTTCGATAGAAGTCGGATACCCGTGGTTGTACATTTACAACTTTTAGAGCAACGCCGCATGACATTTTCATACAGAGAGATTATTTTGTCACTTGGTATCGTCGATCCAGTTATGAGAGCTGAACCTTGATTTCCTGTATGTTGTTCCATAGTGAATGAAGTATCGGTTGTGGTGAGAAACAAATAAGCTGGATGTGAAAGACGATGTGTATAGTACTAAAGATGAGATCATATATGTCCAACCTTCCAGAAATGCACTTAAATATATTTTTCATGGAACAAAACTGCATGGCTTATTTAGAGCCCGGAGTGATCAATTAAAACTGTCCCGGAAATGTGCAACTGTGAATAAACAAAAAGGATAAAATCAAAGACACTTGTTGCCTTTTATTTAATAATGTCTTTGAAATGAACAATCCCTTCAGCGATACTTCCCGTGAACGTCCATTTATTTGAATTATGGTAGTAATAAAGCAAATGCCCGTGGATGCCGCCTCCGGAAGTAACTCTTGCGTCCTTCGTGGCTCGAAAGTCAAGCTGTGTGTAGACCAATAGAACAGACAAAAAAGCTGATCACTTTACTATTATTATGGCTAGACAATAAATTGACAGCTTGGCAATATTGTTTACTAATCAACCAGGATTCTTACCTATATGCTCACCGGAAATTAGTTTCTTCCACGTATAGTCCTGCTGGATAGGGATATGGGACTTGCACAATCATATGTTTATTGGTTAGAATCTTACAACAAAATATAAACATAACGAAGAAATATGTGGATATGCGAATAATATTATCCGGAGAAAAGGCGGCCATTCCTCTAGTTTCAATATGTCCATGGAGCAAACAAACCTGCAATGTAGAATAAAAGTGCGTTAAGTTGACCATAATAAATAAAACACCGATAATCAAATATTTGGATCTGTTTCGATAAAGTCTCAAATAAAAGATTGGTTTTCAAAAAATACATCTGTCTCAGCGCATTGCCGAGAAATTCCCTTCAATCTAAAACATTAAAAATGCTTGAATGAAGACTCAATGGAAATTCACACCTCCACTTTCTCTCAAGTAGCGATGTTCAAATATCAGGGTCACCAAATATTCTCCCGTGACAATTCTTTTTCATGGCACCCATCAAAGTATAGCTCTAGAAACTTTCTGGATAATTTTAATGTATTCGTCTTGTGAATTGAAGGATCGTGAATATAGCGTTTTCCTCTCTGATCTGGTATATCGCCATGAACGTTTCGACAGACACGTGTTCTACACCGGTCTTTATTTTCCCGCCATGCGGGAGCAGTCCTGTGTCGACTTTTCTATGCTGGGGATAAACCGCAGTCGAAATGGAAGGCCACGTGCGTGTACGCGTGTGCTCCTTGACCGTACACAAGCTGGGGTTTTTTTTCAGACAGACCCGTAGAATAAATTGCGATATTTCTAAAATATTAAAGCTAAACGCGCGTGTTGATGACACATGATTTTCCCTATGGACTGCAATACAGTACACAGGCCAAATAACATAAGAAACCTTTCCATTTTTTGGTTTATTTAACGTGAAACAGGGTCGATTTGCCGAGAATTTTCGGCGATATACCGACATTAGTTTTTTTTTTTATCAATTTCCTTGAAAACGCATTCATAAAATAAAATATTTAAATACATTTTTTATCTCGAGTATTATAGGATCATGAAAATATAAATATCATTTCTGTCTCTTCAGCTCTTTTCATGTTATATTTATTGGGAAAAGTGTAACACGATTTGCCAGTGAGGTATTAAAACGTGCTCTGAAGTGGGCGAATTTCAGTGGAATTCCCCGCAAATCGTGTTACACGTTTTCCGGTAAACATTACAAGAAAACCGCTGAAGATACAAAAATCATATAATAGTTTCATGGTCCCATAATACTCGCGATGAAAAATATTTATTTAGATTTCTATTGCATCCATGCGTTTTCAAGGAAAGTGATCAAAACCTAGTGTCAGCATTATCGCGAAAATTTCCAGGCGAATCAACACCATTTTTCCACGGTAGACTTCCGTATCGCCCTGAATAACAAGGAAATATTTATCAACCTAAATATTTTTGAAACGGGTATTTCTTTAAGTTAAATAATAACTGAACATAATTCAGATCAGTAAGATATCGGCAGAGTTATCTGTTGATTACCTTTTCCGGCCTATTCAAAGAAATTTTTTACACCGTGCATACATGGGGAGGGTGTTATTAAACCATTCAGTTTTATTTGCGTACGTGACACTTCCATTATCACAGCTAGATGGTTGTCATTTTCATAGAAAATTTTGCACACAAACAGCGACTTCTCGTAATCAAACCTTTAAAACAAACGCGGAAGGCGATTAAAGTGTAATTTATTTCCCCTGTGTTAAACCCGTTTTCACATTCGCTGATAGCGCTATATTTTGTTACACATGTGCGCAGTTGAGAGCTAAGGCACGGCCTGTTCACCCAGTGTGTATTTATGCGCAGCTTAACACGTGCGATCGTCTTTTGTCAGCGGACAATCGTTTTCTTCCAAACGACGACGTTTTCTTCCGAACGACAGCGGTACCTTCGGCAGTCTACGGTGATGGTTTTTTTAATCGTTTGCTACACAAAAAAAACGATGGTGCAAACGATGGGTGTAGTAGCTGAGCGTTTTTTTCCATCGTTTAAAACGTCTCAACAGCAAACGCTGGTTGGATACCGTCCCTTAACAAATAATTAATTTATACATCCGCTAAAGTTTATTGACAGAAGTCAGAGATTTTTGCTTCTATATTCCTAAAGATGGCAAATGTAGTTAAGAAAATGACATAAATTCCACAATATTAAAATGCCAAAATAACTAGTTTTACATAAAATATTGATACTCAGAATAATTCAATTTCAGCCACTTTCTGTCAAGAACAATCGATATATTATTCATCTATTTGCATCAACCAGACAACTTGGTGCCTCGACAAACAATAATTTAAAAAGCTACAATGGAAAGATCTTTTTGTGGATCAGGTAAATACACAGAAACCCGTGTACATACCAACGATGCAAGTATTGGAACCATAGATAATATCGGTAGTTAGAGGTTGGTCGGTTTTCCCAGGTGTCCGTATTCACAGGTGTCAGTGGATTGTATTTATTGGTTAACACACAAATAGACGGGTTCACAAACTTCATATTTGTAGCAATATTATCATTGTTATATTTGGTTAAATTTCAGGTGACCAAAGTGTTGGGCAGGACTGGATCTCAGGGACAGTGTACACAGGTAAGTTCTCCACAGTTACTATCACTCTCTTCACTGGCATTTAAATGGGGTTTTTCGCAAAGTTCAGACTTGGGTGAAAGGTGAAGGTTGTAATTTTTCAGTTTATTTATGGCCATATTTTCATTGAATGGATGGTAAAAGATGAAGTGGGTAAAATAATAAGTCAATTTAGGCCGCTGATAATTAATGGTTCGTTTCCTGTAACCAGCCCCCACCTATATTTTGAGGGCAAATGACAAATTAATGGGGATTTATATTTTCATGAGTAAAACTTGCTCATTTTCTTCATATTTGTATACAGTTGGTTAGCAAGTTAATAATTAATAATTATCGCACTCCGCATGTGTATTTTTACAAGCAAGGTTACGAGAAACAAACAATTAACAGTGGCCTTGGACAAGAATGGAAAATCAGTACATGGTGGCCTACACATCATTTTATGTCCCTCGATTTGGCGCTGTTTTTAGTAATATGTCAAAGGTTCAGTATCCAGAACTGATGAGTGGTGTCTATATTCGGTGACATCACTGTCATGCTCACATCAGTGGAACAGGAGATGTCAGCCCTGTAGGAGCATAAAATTACCTCCTGATGTCCTACCACAGTATAGTTGGTCTGGTCACATTTGTTCCCCTAACCTTTAGAACACCAGATGGCAACAGTTTAAGAGAATAGTAACAAGGTTGTGAGCCTAGATAACATCATCGATTGCAGAACATCACCGATTACAGAACATCACCGATTGCAGAACATCACAAATCTTAGTACGAGATTCCTATGACCCTCCAGCTACAACGGAAGATTATGAGTTGTTACTCCCCCCCCCCGCCCGTTATTAACAGTGTAACACAAAGAATGAAATGGATCTTGTTAAATTGGGGCTGGTGAAGAAAGGAAATTATTCAATTTATTCGAGTTTAGTGTTGTAGAATGGCCAAATATTTAAAAAAAGATTTACTGGAATGGGTTTGTGCAAGTCGTCCCATTTTGCAATTTTTGTGGGGAGAGAACTCTGACCCCAGCAAGACAATCTGTCAGAAATTATCTGTCGTGTGGCTGAAGGGTCATGGGAAGCTTGTATTAATCACAGCATATTCACAGGAAGTGTCATGTAGCCCTCTTCTCCTGCAAGCGCCCGACGATAGGTCTTTTTTTTGCGATCACAATTTACGTCCGTCTTTTAGCTTTTGCTTGTCCATGCGATATCTCAGACCAAACATTGGGTATACTTTACCCATGGATAACCCTGTTCTTTTGAGGTCAAATGGTCAAAGGTCAAGGTCACTGATTGAAAATACAGTAAATCATTGAAAAATGTTGTGTTTATGCTACACGAGTCCAGTCCATACTTCATCCGGATTTTGATGGCAAAGAACTCTAAGCCTATTGATTTTTAGCCCTCTGTCAACTATTTCTGAGGGGAAAAAGTCTACTTGGCCTGACCATCCATCTGTCTGTCGATCTTGCTTGTCCTAATATCTATTAAAAGATTACAGTCAGGCTTTCTACATTCATATAACGTATGCAACTGGCGATCTGTCAGGAGCCTAGTGAAGATTTTATCTAGGTCAAATTTGATTATTGGTGATGCCGTTTGAAAGATTACATCTAGGCTCTCCAAATGCATACTACATATGATCATGGCTCAGCTCTTCAAATTAACAGTACAGTACATATATGCAATCAGAAGCCTATACAAGTTGATCAACCTTGTTTCATCAAAGTCAAATTCTAGTGTTAATACAGTATGTTTTAAAGGGTTATAGTTAGGCATGCACAGACGTATATTGATGCCCATAAGGCTCTTGTTTAATTTAAAGAAAGTTAAGTTGATCAATGTGGGAAATATTTGTACATATGATCGTAGGTTGCCATGTGCAAAAGTTCCTCAAAGAGATGTTAGGATAACAAGCAGCCAGAGGATGCTAGGTCCCCCGCCGAAATGGCAGCAATATTTTTTAGCATTGTTGGTCTCAGGGGATACATGAGGGAGGCAACTACTACATCATAGGCATTGGATGCTGAAGGGTTTTTCTGCCTCCCCAAGTTTCAAGATTAACTCGGAACGGCTGACTGAATGTTGATTGCTGCTGTAATATAGTTTCCATGCAGTGAAACATGGGAATGATGTAACCGTGACATCTCAAGGCATATTATCTGCAAACCAAATTTGACGAGAATCTGAAGGCATCGGATCCTCAATCATTGCTCGGAAACCAAATTTTGAATTTGCCACCAGGTGTCGCCACCAGTGGGCGAAACGCAATCCCAAGCACCATCTCATGGCATGGTATCAGCATACGAACTTTGAGAAGAATCTGACGAGGGGTCTTCAAGTTATTGCCCGAAAACCAAATTTAGATTTTGCCACCAGGTGTCACCACTTGTAGGCACAACCACTTGTAGGCACAAGTGTGCGAAACACAATCCCAAGCGACGTCTTATGGCATATGAATAACAAATTTGAGAAGAATCCGATGAGCAATTGTCAAATTATTGCCCGGAAACAAATTTTGGATTTTTCCACCAGGTGTTGCCACCTGTAGGCAGAAGCAGGCGAAATACAATCCCAAGAGACGGTATCTGCATACCAAATTGGAGAAGAATCCGATGAGCGAAATCAAGTTTAGATTTTGACACGAGGTGGTGCCACCTATAGGCACAAGTAGGCGGGAACGCAATCCCAAGCGACATCTTATGTCATGATATATTCATACCAAATTTAAGAAGAATCTGATGAGCAGTTCTCAAGTTATTATCCGGAAACAAATTTGGAATTTTGCCACCAGGTGGCACCACCTGTAAGTACAAGTGAGCAAAAGGCAATTAAACACATCTCCTCGCTCCTGTTTTTGCTAAATTTGAGGAGATTCCGATGAGCAGTTCTCAAGTTAATTGCCGAAAACAATTTTGCTTTTAACACCAGGTGGCGCCATCTGTAGGCGCAAGTGGGTGAAACGCAATCTCAAGTGACATCTTATGTCATGGTATTACCCGGAAACAAATTTGGGATTTTGCCACCAGGTGGCTCCACCTGTAAGTGCAAGTGAGTGAAAGGCAATCCCATGCAACATCTCCTGGCATGGTACATGCATGCTGAATTTTAAATCCGATGAGCATGCAGTTCTCAAGTTATTGGCCGAAAACAAATTTCAGATTTTGTCATCAGGTGGCGTCACCTGTAAGCAGAAGTGAATGAAATGCAATCCCAAGCAACATCTCATGGCAAGGTACAATGTATGCATGCCTAATTTGGGAAGAATTTGATGAGCAGTTCTCAAGTTATTGCCCAGAAACCAAACTTATAAGTTGCCACCAGGTGGCACCACCTGTATGCACAAGTGGGCGAAACTCCATTCCAAGCGACATTTCGAAGTGTTTTCAAAGTTATCGCTTGCAGCACAAAACAACAGAAAGAACCCTAGTGGCGCCACCTAAAGGCAGATCTTTCTGAAACGCATCTTGTCACAAGGAATGTATATGCCAAATATCGAAGAAATTCGACAAAGCATTTGGAAGTTACCGCGTGTGAAGAATTTGATTGGACATCCACGGACATGAACAGAAGATTGAAACAAGACCCAGTGGCGTCACCTTCAGGTGGATCTTGCTGAAACGCAATACCAACCCACGTCTGCATGGTCATAAGGAAATTGTATATGCCAAATGTCAGAGGAATCCGACAAAGCATTTGGAAGTTATCCTGACATCCATGAACTGGAACGGACACAAGGAATGGCAGATGTAGCTGAAATGCAATAGCAGCCGGTGTCTTGTCGCAAGGAATGCATATGCCAAATTTCGGGAGAATCCGACGAGGCGTTTGGACGTTATTGCTCGTGAAAAATTCAAACGGACATCCACGGACACAAAAAAAGCAAGACCCATTTTGACCCAGTGGCGCCACCTTTAGGCAGATGTTGCTGAAATGTAATTCCAACTGGAAAAATGTGTATGTTGAATTTCGGAAGAATCCAACAAAGCGTTTGGAAGTTATCACTTGTGGAACACGGACACAAAGAAGCAAGAACCATTTCAAAGTCCCCGGCCGCATTGCATCAGGGGACAAAAAGATAACCTGGCTCAGGATAGGTCAATAAGTGGAGTCCGGCCTGCTAGCTGGAAGTGGGGAATAAATCCGTAAATGATATTTGAAAAAGCCACAAACGCCAGGTCTCTATTTTCCAAGTTATGTTGATATTTCTCCAAGCCCTTTTTCGATTATTATTCTGTGCAGGATTGTTTAAAGATGGCCGTCCATGAGAATTTGCATTTGTCAAATATTTGCTTGTCAATAATATTGTTTGATTCCATGCATGCGATGACACATAGTCCGGGTTTAACATGGATTTACTGCTGGCGCCCTCAGCAAAGTTGCTTCTCTTGGTTGGAATATGGGTATTTAACCCACATGGAGATAGGAGGAATATTTTATTCCTTTATACCTTCAAGATAAAGTTGTGGCTCACGCTTAATCCTGAGATGTACAAACAACCGACAACTGTACTATTGTGTTGTTGTCTGTGTTTTTAATCGGGTTGGGGGGGGGGGAGGGGGGTGGACCGTGGAAGTGACACAAAAAAGTCCAATGAGGGTAATTTGTATTGAGCCCATGGGGGGTTGGTCAGGGACGAATCCAGCAACATTTAGCTACCGGTATGGGCGCCGAAATTGTCGCACCCATCTTGCTTCAAAGATTTGCTTCTTTGAAGCAAGAGGAATGCAACTTGACTGGTTCATCACGATATGACTACAATTTTGTTCAAAGTGACGTTAAATCCTACTCACTCACTTGCTTGTATCGAGTCCGTAGCTTGAAAAGCAAAAATGTCAGTTTTGGAAAAATTGTCCTGTCCACAGCTTCTTGGCCTTACCCTTTGTCTCCTGAACTAAGCCCCACCTGACCCCCGAACTCTTGTATATTCCGAGAGCTTACATCGTGCTAATGTCGGTAGAGCCTAATTTTCAAAATTCAATTTTTTTTGTAGTTTTGGTTAGGTTAGGGTTTTGCTTGGGTATGTTTGTTTGGGTCATCGTCGCTGTGTGACCAATAAGGTTAGGTGCTACGTTAAACTTCAAAAAACCAACCAACTACATTTATTCAACCCATGCACCACCACTACCCTCAGGATGTCCCCACCCCTGGGTCACCAAGTCCCACCCTCTATCTCAGAAACTAAGCCTCATATATTCTGGGAGCCTACACCATGCTACACTTATTATGCCCCCCCTCTAATTAGAGGGGGGGGGGGCATATAGCGATCGCTTTGTTCGTCCGTCTGTCCATCCGGACGTCCGTCTGTCCGTCCGAGTTTCTTGTCCGCGCAATATCTCGGTTAATATTTGATCGACAGGATTGAAACTTGCATGCAATGTGGCCAGTACCTCGTAGTTGTGCAGCGTAGAGTTTTTTCCGAGTTCCGGTATAATTTTCAAGAGTTATGGCCCTTTTTCTGAAATCTCTGTGAATGGGATTTGTCCGGGCTGGATCTTGGTTAATATTGTAGGGACAATTATGAAATTTGCAGCATATGTGATCAGTGCCCTGTAGTTGTGCAGCATGAAGTTTCTTTGCGTGAATTGGGACTTGTCCGGGCTGGATCTCGGTTAATATTGTATGGACAATTATGAAATTTTCAGGATATGTGGTCAGTGCCCTGTAGTTGTGCAGTGTGAAGTTTCTCCACCTTTCGCATATATTTTCAAGAGTTATGGTCCTTGTTAGCCCACCATCACCAGATGGTGGGCTGTTCAAATCGCTTTTTGTCCGTGGTCCGTCGTCCGTCCGTCGTTCGTCGGTAAACAATTTCTTGTTATCGCGATTTCTCAGGAACTACTGCATGGATCTTTCTCAAATTTGGTACACAGGTTCCCCTTGGGGTCTAGTTGTGCAAGATACCTTTTCTGGTCCGATTCGAAAATCCAATATGGCCAGGCAGCCATCTTGGAT
>JAVTVY010026968.1:0-11722 GCA_036873755.1 Hanleya hanleyi
CAGGAATTGGTGGGGAACCCCCACCGCTGGGCCTTTATGCAGCGAACCCAGCAATCGCCGAGTGGCCCACTACCTTCTTGGGAATCCGAATGGGAACCGGAGTCACCCCCCAAAACACCACCACCACAACGGGCATCTTGTTTTCAGGCCTTTAAAAACCACCCTCGATCAGGACACGCCACATCTCCAGAGCCGTGACACGTAGCAAGTCAACGCGACGAACACGACGCCGGACACCACCGCCCAAGGCCTGGAACACCTATTAAAACCAAGAGCAGCAGCAGGACAGCTCAGTGGCCATGTTTTACCTCACCCTACCCAGTAACAGTTCGCTGGATGTGTTTCCTGACAACACCGTGGCCAAGTACGTGACCCAGTTACCGCAACCGTTGCATTTACCTGGACGATGGGAATGTGGCCTCGTGGATATCCAATACCCTTACTCGTGGTACAACGTGCGAGCCAATGAAGTGTGGTACGAGGTGGCCTACGAAGGCAGAAACACCCGACTCACCCTCCCCGAAGGCCAATACGATACCCCCAAAGAGTTCATGGGTGGGCTGACAAGACTGTTGCATTATAAGGCTCTACGGGAGGTCACGAATACATCAAAACCCATCAAATCCTTTCCCTTCAAGAATCACGTGGACTTCGATTACAACGCACACAACGACAAGGCACAGCTTATCGTTGCCGCCAACGCGAGTGTCGTACTGAGTCCTATCCTACAGCAAATGCTGGGTTTCGATCTACTGACGTTCGCTGGTCCCACCGCCCACCAAGGCGAGATCCCGATGGATATGAAGTCAGGTATGTACGGACTCTACGTCTACTCGGACGTGGTGGACAACCACATCGTGGGCGATATCAACACACATCTGTTACGGGTGGTGCCCATTAAAAAGTTGTATGGAGATCAAGTCACCCACAGTTTCACCCACATGCTCTACCTGCCCGTACGACAAACCCACATCAACACGATCGCGGTGGATATAAGAGATGACACGGGACGACCGGTGGCATTCGAACGCGGGAAAGTGGTGCTGACACTTCATTTTCGACAAGCACGTGCTCCCCACTTTGCATAATGAAAGTACCTTACGAGTGCGATGCACGCAGCTATGCCGACTATTATGCCCAACAGGCCGGGGTGGCTTTCCGGTCTTTAGCGGTGCACGCATGCAACGAGGACATGGACTGGGGAACATACTCGGCAGCATTGTGAAAACGTTCCTGCCCTTGGTGACGCGGGGTGTGAAAGCAATCGGCAAACAAGCGGTACGCAGTGGACTGCAAGTGGCCGGTGATGTCTTGGGGGTACGGCACCCAAAGAATCCTTGAAACGGCGGGCCAAAGAAGCGGGAGGCGTCTTGGTGGCCAAAGCACAACGCACCGTAGGGAATAAAAGAGCTGCCCCACCGAAACCACGCACCAGTCGACGACCGACTCCGCGACGACGCACATCGAAGACCCAGGATATCTTTTCTTAAAACATGTCCTTGATCCACGCCGAGTCCTGTCCCTCCACCAACAGTGAATTTGATTTGTGGACCGTGCCGCCCACACAGACCAGTGCCGAACAAGGGTTATGGGTGGAGCATCTCCCGCTCTCCAGCATCAACGAAACAGGGCCCATCGAGTTCACTATCAGTAATGCGGATACGGCCTATGTGGATTTAGCCCATACATACTTGTATGTGAAAGCCAAGGTCGTCAATGGGGATGGCTCCAGAATCACCCAAGCTGCAACGGTGGGCCCGACGAATCTCTGGCTGCACTCGATGTTTCAATAGGTGGATATTTTTCTCAGCGACAAACTCATCAGTGACTCGACCAACACGTACCCCTATCGAGCCTACATCGAGACACTGTTGTCGTATGGCCGAGAGGCTAAAAAATCTCAGCTGACAGCCGCTTTATTCTACCAGGACACACCCGAGCACATGGACACGGTGGACAATGTGGGATATAACAAACGAAAGGCTTTCACTGCGAACGGTGCCTCGGTGGATCTCATGGGTCGACTACACGCAGACATGTTCATGCAAGACCGGTACCTCTTGAACAAGATCCCCATCAAAATCCGACTGATACGGGCGCCTCCGACCTTCGCCTTGATGGCCACTAACGTAGATGGGCATGCAGCTGACTATAAGATTGTTATCCAAGACGCAGTCCTGTATGTCCGAAAAGTGAAACCGAATCCAGCCGTTCAATTGGGACACATGAAAGCCTTGGAAACAAAACCAGCCCAGTACCCTATCCGACGTGTACAAACCAAAGTGTTCTCTGTGCCTGCTGGAAATATGGGCGCCAACAAAGAAAACCTGTTCCTGGGGGAACTACCCAAGCGATTGATCCTGGCCTGTGTGGAAAATACCAGTTTCAGCGGAGCCTACCCAGAGAATCCGTTTGACTTTAAACATTTCGGCATCAATTTTGTGGCATGTGGATGGACAACAGGTCCCAGCCACGGCCTTAACACCGAACTTTGAGCGCAGGAATTTCATTCGAGCCTATCAGAGCCTGTTTACAGCCACCGGTCAAATCAACCAGGACGAAGGGAATTTCATCAGTCGGGAGGACTACGCGAACGGATGCACGTTGTTCTGTTTCGATCTGACCCCCACCTTAGAGAACGACCATCAGCTGGTCCTCGCCAAGCAAGGCAATTTACGGTTGGAAATCCACTTTGCACGAGCCCTGGGGACCACCGTCAATGTGATCTGCTACGCCGAGTTTGACAACATCATTCAAGTGGACAAGGCGCGCAACGTCCTGTGTGACTTCTCCACCTAACATGGATACAGACCAGATAACCACCGTGCTAGAGAATGACCCAGAGACACGTATGGTCGTTCAAGGGGTGTTCGCCCGAGATGTGTTCCCATTAGACCGTATGTATCCTGCTGCATACGTTCTCAACACAGACCCGATGGATCGGCCCGGTGAACATTGGGTGGGCGTGTACTTGACAGAACAGCAGGGCGAATACTTTGACCCGTACGGCCTGCCACCCCTCCATCCCGATTTAACAGACTTCATGGATCAAGGTACAGAGACGTGGTGTTGGAACAGTCAACCGTTGCAAATTACAAGCGTCTAGTCCGTCATTCATAATCCAGCCGTCGTCCATTAGAGAATATCCGCGTCCATAATCCAAAGACCTATTCCATATTCCATATAACAGTATTAGCACCAAATTCAAAAAGACAATCATTGTATACATAAAAATAGGCTTGTTTCCTGCAAGAGAGAAGCGATCTACAGGCTACAGCGTGTGCGGACAATATTGCTTGTTTTACCTGTACCATCGATGCCGGGGAAGGACCTCATCTACCATCGTACAGATGTTTGACGAGTACCCCAAGGCCGAGGACCGCGATGTACTCGTATATGACTGGGCCGCCCATCATTTCAATGTACAAGCCCCGTTCTGGGCTTAAGTTCTTTCAATGTTCAAGCCCCCTGTTCTGGGCTTCAGTTTACAAGCCCCCTGTTCTGGGCTTCAGTTCTTTCAATGTACAAGCCCCCTGTTCTGGGCTTCAGTTCTTTCAATGTACAAGCCCCTTGTTCTGGGCTTCAGTTTTCACGTGGTTGTTCTCACGTTGTTGTTGTTACTGAATAAAAAACAAAATGAGATCTCACCAAAAAACCCTGTCTTGTGTGTTTTCTATATGAGCATAATGCATGAAACTGGCTTTGAACACCGTATTAGCCAATCAGTGGCCTAGAATGGAGCCAAAGGTAACCCATCCATGTCCAGAAAACATTACCCGGGTGAACAAGAACCCGGATGTAGGCGAAAGCATCCCAGTACCCGGATGTAGGCGCAGACGTGAGCGAAATTCTAGTACCCGTCCATTGGTTCTTTCATCGATCGCTCATTGGCTCTTTTTCTCGACCGCTGATTGGTCCAAATGGAACTGCCCATCCTTCCCAGGTTAATTTACAATCCCCTTTTGGGGTTCAAGCTCTGTATATCGATGCCGCAACATTGTCGCCGAACCTTACCGAAAGGGAGACCTTGGACCTTTTGAACTGGATGTGACCTTTGACCTTTTGACCCGACATTCATCCGCGCACTGCCGGTGATGACGCGCGCGCGCGCTGCGGCCGGGGCGGGCCGGGCCGGGCAGGGCCGGGCCGGGAAAACCCCCGGAGGTTGAACATCCGGACGTCTAAGAGAACATTGGAACTCTTCTGGGTTTGGAGGTGAAACCCGGAAGTGACGTCACAACCCACGTGACCTGCGCAGCAGAATGGAAACGACACCCTAGTCTAGCCCCCTCACATAGGCTTCACATGGATACCTCACTCGATCCCATCGGCCCACTAGTGGCCCACCTAGACCCCAACACGTCTATTTCCATACCCTTCGTCCACTGCGCATGCGCAGAGTGACGATATTTCAACCCCGCACTCACCCCATCAGATGCCCCCTCACATAGGCTTCACATTGATACCTCACTCGATCCAATCGGCCCACTAGTGGCTCCCTTAGATCCCAAAACGTCTATTTCCATACACTTTGTCTATTGCGCATGCGCAGAATGACGATATTCCTAACACCCGTCCACCCAGGCAGATGCACCCTCACATAGGCTTCACATTGATACCTCACTCGGCTCAATCAGACCATTAGTGGCCCACCTAGACCCTAAAAGGTTCCTTCCAATGCACTTTCCCCACAATTCCCTGTCTGCGCATGCGCAGAATGTCGAAAACGGCCGACTCACTAGTCCAGGCGGATGCCCCCTCACGTATCCTTCACAACGATACCTCACTCGACCCCATCGGCCCACTGGGGACTCGGCCCACAAAACGTCTATTTCCATACTCTTTTCCCACAATTCCCTGTCTGCGCATGCGCAAAATGTTGAACACGAATGACACACTAGTCCAGGCGGAAGCCCCCTCACGTATCCTTCACATTGATACCTCATACGACTCCATAGGGCCACTAGTGACCCACCCAGACTCAAAAACGTCTATTTCCATACCCTTTTCCCACAATTCCCTGTTTGCCCATGCGCAGAATGTCGACAACGACCGAGAGACTAGTCCGGGTGGATGCCTCCTCACATAGGCTTAACATTGATACCTCATACAACTCCATCGGCCCATTAGGGGCTCCCCTAGATCCCAAAACGTCTATTTCCATACACTTTGTCTACTGCGCATGCGCAGAATGAGGTCAGTTCCACGTCACACCCATCCCTTCGGATGCTCCTCCACGAATGCTTCACATTGATACCTCATACGACTCCATCGGACCACTAGTGGCCCACCTAGACCCCAAAACGTCTAGCGGGACCCATACAGGGTCCAGTTTTCGACACTAGATGACCACATTCCGACAAAATGGCCAGTTTTCGACACCGGACGTGCCGCCATCTTGAACCAGAAGGCGGACGCCGCCATCTTGGATATGTCCCATAATGCACCGGGTCAAATTCACCCAAACCGGATGTGACGTCATACCTGCGCAGAACACTCCTGCGCACACCTCCTCATGACCTCCACCATAAACCGGAAGTGACGTCATTACATCCGGGTGAAATGTTAACGGATATGCTTAGACCCTACTACTAATAGCATATCAACTCGGGAGACAGTTTGGAGTGGAAAGTGTTCTGGTGAAATATCTTACCACAGATGGGGATGCCAGGGGGCGGAGGGCTTCGGCGAAGGGCTACAGAATCTGCAACCAATCATCGAGGTTCAGAGGCAAGCTGATATTGTTCATCTTGGACAGTCGCAGTTTCATAAGGCCAATAACGCCAACTTCTCGGAATTCATGTTCCCAGGTGACACCAAGCAAGAGCAGAAAGAGGCACAGAAAGTCTTCAGTGGTGATCTGAAAGATAGAAGTCACCTGATTTTGAAATATTTGTTTGAGACTTATGCAGGAGACATAACTGAGATAGCACAAAGACTACCTAAGGTGTTGGATGCAACAATTGACCGTTATGCTGGAAACTGTGGGAGTTGCAGGAGGCATGCTATAGTTTGTGGTGGAGGGGTTAATACTAGTTGGTGGAAGAAATCTAGAAGTCTGAGTGCAAACAACATCAAGTGGTTGAATATGGATGACAATGACAGAATACTGGTGCGAAAAATATTGAATATGAAATTGCATGCAGCAGCCCTTGAAACCATAAGGCATCTTTCGAACACATGTAAGTCAGAAGGAACAAACAGGGCATTCAGTGCCTCATTGCCAAAAAATGTGAACTTTCCTACCAATGCGGCTGCGAAAGCTGGATCCACAGTGTTAAGACTGAACCTCGGTGAAGGAACATCACAGCATAAGAAACTTGAAGCACTCAGTGCACCCCTAGAAGCTGGCTCATCTGCCTGCAAAAGCCTACAACAGATACAAAAGCAATGTGATTATGAAAGATCATATAAACAGAGGCCAGAGGTTAAAAGAAGAAAAATCCACAATAAAGCAATTAAACTTAAAAACTATATAAAAGCTAAGAAAGCTAAAACCGATGCGGATATGGCAAAAGAAAGAAGAGAAGGCTACAAGAAACGACAACTTGACAAACACATCCCTGACTTTGAAAAAGACCACATTTACCCTAAACGAACAAGAGTTGTCTCCCCTGATGTGTCGGACTCACCTGTTTTTTTCTGATTCAGATACTAACGCGTGAATTCAGGTGTGACCAATGAACAAACAATTTGGATACTGTTTGCCCAAAAATACATGGCCTGAACATTTCTCCATGGCCCTACACCTCTGTCTCTGATTATTAACAAAACTGACTTCTGTACTCAGGTGTGCAATATTGTGACACCTTGGCTGATGACATAAGTGGCTTATGTCACTGATGAATTCTTCTAAATTTATATTATGATGCAAAATAAAGTTCAAACGATGTACGTGAATTACTCTCCATGTTTTCTTTCCAAAAGGCTGGATATTAATCACTCCATAATGGGGTGGCTGGTTCTTCTGCACCCCAATCCACAGTAAACATGCTCCATTCGAGCCTAATTGGCTATTATAATTAATTTTTTCGGAATATTTTGCTCTCCACGTGGTATACAACCCCGCCATCTTTATCACTAAACTATGAAATTGACATCAGTGAGAGATTGACATCCAGCCTCCTCGTATGACTTACCTGAACCGGTGACATATGTATTCTGTGTTTACGCTTTTAGGGCTCGGACCACTATTAAAATTACATTGACGGCCATGTTAATGAAACTGCACCTGGCTGATTTAATAATTATTTTTGGACTTTCATCTCCTGGCAGTTTGTAGTTCCATTCAAGTCCTGCATCGCCATCAACTTCTTGGCGGGGGTCGCCCATCAAAATTTCGAGCCAGAGCGTCCTGTTGGCAAGCACCGTACTTCCGGCGAATAACTTACCTGGAAAAAGCAGAGTCTACGCACCTGCATATAGTGCCTCAGACTGGCATGAATTATGCAGTGAATTCAAAATAAAAGTCACAACTCAAAAGGGCACTTGTCATGCTTAATGTTGGCCATGCAAGCCCTTGTCTCATTATCAAAAGGAAGCTGGGAAAAAATCAGCACAAAAACTTGTCCTCTATGGCAGAGGTTATTTAGAGGGGGGTTAACGGCTAGGGACTTTTTTTTAGTGGTCCGAGCCCTCTCTGAAGCTGGGGCGACCCATTTAATTATCTAACAAAACTTATACCACAATTCAATTTATTGAATATTAATAAAAAGAACATGAACCAATATATTTATCTTTTTAACAGATTAAAACAAAATATTGTGTATCAATACGTACACCTTTGACTCGAACAAATAATTGTGTTATGATCATTTGGTATGTCCGAACTTCTCGTATCCTGCTTGACCTCAGTAATAAGGTCGTCGACTATTGTCAAGTTTATTATAGTACGATCGATGTATCCATCAATTCGCGGATTCAAGGATAGACCCGTTGCATATCAGGAACTATCAGAATCATATCCTCGAATACTAACAGGAATCAATGAACGGAACTCTATGGCAATCCTTCGAGTCCTCGTAGTAATTTACCAACAAAATGAGTGTTCCCGCTTCTATTCGGTCCCGTCACCTTCATCGTAAATGGTTTTCGTAAAGGTTGATCAGCATCAGGTATATATATACTAGTATAAGTTTTTCATCTATATCTAATATGATACTTCATTCCTGTATGATTGGCGAGTTACTTTCCGACGAGCGGTGGTTCTCTCCGGTTACTCCGGCTTCCTCTACCAACCAAACTGGCTGTCATCATATGAGTGGAATAAACTTGAGTGTGGCATTAAGCCAAATCCCCCTCCCACCCCCCGAGTATGTTTGGGAGTTCTATCTTCTAATTGAAATGATGCCTTTTTCTGTCCTTCTATTACTCGATTCTCGTGTATGTGATGACCATGTCTTTTCGAACATTTGTTACATTACTGAACCATGGTAATTCTGTCTGTCTGTCTCGGAATTCTTCAAGTTATACCAAGGCTGAAGAGCACACGATAAAACATAAGTTATCACTCAGCACTGGAGACGCTTGATTTCCAAGCCATAAGCCTGGTGCACAAGGTCACGACCAATTTGCCATGACAATTTTACTATGTTCGACGTAAACTGGTCCGTCTGTATTGCGAAATTCGGCAAATTCAATCTGGCCCCAAAAATAAGATGAACACCTATCACACCCAGAATTAATTTTTCGTGTGTAAACGTCGTCTGAGAACGATGCTGAACAACCGCATATCAAAGTCCATCTCACCACTGCATCGCGCGAACTATACAAATGATGGGTATTGTTCAGACTGCCCCAGACTTTCATTGAAACAAAACGAAGTTCCCGGTTGCAAAAGGCAGCGATATCATTCTATACTCCGGCATAAACGGATATGACCGAGTGCTGCCAGCAATTAAAACTTGTTACTCGTACACATGATCAAAAAAAACCGGAAAATAAGAGAATTTCTAGAAAACTGTGGTAAGTCGTTCACACGGGTACATGAAAACTGGGCAAGGAAAACTTGGTCGTGTGTATACTAGGCTATAGCATGGATGGTGTTGGGTCCAAACAGATGGTCACGAGATTGCCAATAGCACAGAGTCGTTTTCAATTATGGTGAGGAATCTTGGCGAGAATACCCGTTCATTTCTTTTGCAAAATGTACTGGATTTGGGGGATCAGTGTGCATTTCTCTTCGTTGATAAACTTAAATTTAGCGTACCATTTCCATAATTAAGAACAGCACGAAATGTTTTTCATCACTTTCTAGTCAGTCTAACCCTATCATAAATACAGCTATTATTGACTTCACCATTCCAAAACTTGAATATTGCAAAGTGTGACAAAGGTAATGGTGTTCAGGCGAACAAAGGTCAAAAAAGATAATAACAGGCGGCCAGTAATAGGTTTGTCATTTATTTTAGATAGAGAGAATTTATTATTTTTAGAAGTTATTTCAAACCTGATAAATAATCAATATAAAGGAGTAATGGTAGTCATTTCGTAGAGTTCAGATTGTTATACACACTGCAAAGGAAAAGAAAATGGATATACAGCCAAGTATTGATTTTTTACGAGCCCCAAATTAGGGGACTAATTAAAATGGACAGAGATACAGTTCTGTGTAAAACGACATGACTTGGAAGCCGTATAGCTGTTAGCAATCACCGAGATTATGGTCACGCGCCTGTGTTTCTTGTCATATTTAATACCTATTTTAAACATAAAGCATTGCTGTGCCTCGTAATTGCAATATTTTGTAGTCCTCCTGGCATCCAATTTACTATCCAAAAGGGAACAATTTCCATAATTTTAATAATCTCTCGTGTCACGAAGTCGACACGACGCTCGCTATTTTTATAATTTTGTGATAAGTTATGTTCCATCTGAACTATTGATGGTTTCTTCCATAAACCTTTTAATTGCAATATTTTGTCGATTTTGTGGTCCTCCTGGCATCCAAATTACTATGCAAAAGGGAATAATGCCCATAATTTTAATAATCTCTCTTGTCACAAAGTCGAAACGACGTTCGCTATTTTTATAATTTTATTATAAGTTACGTTCTAACTTTTGATGGTTTCCTCTATAAACCATCAGTCAACGTGCAGTTAGTTTAACTATTCTTAACATTCAGTTCTTCAACAAAGAACTGGCGGCGGAAAATCAACCGAACTTTACTTCTTCAAGATAATAATTTTAGCGTATTTTATAGAGACCATCGGGTATAATTAGGCCTGGTATAACGAGGCTCAGTTGGCATTAAGTGCATGTGCACCATCGTGTAAAAAAATATATACAATTTTATAAAGATGAGGCAGAACGCCACAGGATAGATTATCCCAATTACGAGACGAACATATGTATTATTACTGAACGCACATCGAAAAAGCAAGGTATTTATAAATAATGAACAGCTAAATGCAGTTTCGAATGTGTAATTTTGTGAACATTAAAATAGATGTATTTTGATGATTCACGTGTTTAGGAAAACGTTTTCAGATTCTTTGTTTTTGTTGAAAGCTAAATCAAGCCGACTGATGTTGTTAAGGATCCGGTAACAGTTCCTCCTGTGTTGACAGGTTAATGCTGCAAGAAAGCTCGATTGACCGAAATAGTGGAAAGGACCTGGTACGATAAGATGGACAAACGGCCCCGGCGAGCAGTCCATTCACAGCAGATCACGTGACTCCAGTGTAATTGAATGGATTCGGTTTGACCGCCGAGAGCACGGTTTGCAAGGCCAAGCATATTTTACTCGTGGTTTTACACCCTGTCCCCTCTTATTAAATTGATGCTGTTGTATGATATCTTCGTGTCATCCCTGTTACTTTAATGCCGTTAATTGCACCAAAAAAAGTTGAATACGGAAATGAAATGACTAGATTTTACTCGCCACTTGCTGAATTGAGTGTCTCGATTTTTTAAGGGAACCAACGACAAATCTCGTAGGGTCATTTTGTTTTGGTGTGTGCAATATACTATAAATATACCCTCATATGCCGTAGGTGACGAGCATCCTATATGACGTTCGACTGACAAACACGCACAGTGTGGTGAATAAAGGTAATCAGCAATGTTTAAAGTTCCGAATGCATATGCTCTTAGTTCATCGTGTCCATAGTAACTGTTGCACGACGAGTTTCATTTGACCGAATGGTCCTTCTTGGTTTACGCTGATCATCAGCTACACATGCACCACGTCTTTACTGGTGGTAGAACTGATCGGTAAGGATTAAAATCCGTCGGTAAGGATTAAAATAGATGCGCTATGGCCGTAAACTGCATTGTCTATTTACCAATTATGATTGGTCAACAGATAATTTTCTCATTTGGCCTTGATTTCGTCTTCATGATAATGGCAAGACCATTGTTGATATCGCCTACATGTACACCTCAATGGGTAGTAAATATTCTTCATCATCGACACATATCTGTACGAATTCAACGCACTGAACTAGTTCTCTGAGACCACTTTTGATACGACTAAATACTAAGTTGACCAAATAAGTCCAGATGTTGTGTGCAATTCTCTAATCACGCGGGCAAAGCTAGCGCGTGAAGAGAAAACTTCGCAACATTTGCTGAATATTATATCTTTCTACTAACAAATATTCACATATGTATTGTAATCATGGTGAAAAATCGAAAAATGCATAAAACTATTAAAACATTTTGGACGAATATTTTGGGATTCGATCCACCAGACCATCAATCAAAACGACAACTTTTCTCG
>JAVTVY010026969.1:0-11571 GCA_036873755.1 Hanleya hanleyi
CGTTTCGCAGACCGAGGTTCGGAGCTTCCTGGGTCTCTGCAGCTACTATCGACGTTTCATCCGGGATTTTTCCACCATTGCAGCGCCGCTGCATACGTTAACTGAAAAGAAGACAGTCTTCATATGGGACAACACAGCGCAGCAAGCCTTCGACACCCTGAAAGACAAGCTGACAACCGCGCCTGTGCTTGCTATGCCAGACTTTAAGCTCCCTTTCGTTTTGGACACGGACGCGAGTAACTATGGCATCGGTGCCGTGTTGTCACAGGTGATCGATGGAGAAGAGAAGGTCGTGGCATACGCCAGTCGTGTGTTGTCGAAGGCCGAACGAGCCTACTGTGTGACGAGAAGAGAACTACTTGCTGTTGTGCATTTCGTCAAATGCTTTCGACACTACCTGTTTGGGCGGAAGTTTTTGCTTCGCACCGATCACGGCTCGCTGAGATGGCTCATGCGGTTCAAGGAACCGGAGGGACAGCTGGCCCGTTGGATTCAGGCCCTTGGCCTCTACGATTTCAACATCGAGCATCGTCCGGGACGGAAACATAGTAACGCCGACGCACTGAGTCGTATCCCATGCAAACAGTGTGGTCGATCAAGCAGCGATGACGTTCAGGCAGCCGCCCGTGTGATTGAGATGGTGTCGCCAACCGAAGGGTTCGCCCGAGCCCAGGCCGAGGATCCCGACCTACAACCTGTTCTCGACTGGGTGCGGCAAGGTAGCCGTCCAAACCGAGAAGACGTCAGTCCGTACGGACTCGTCACGAAGAGCCTGTGGGGTGCCTTCGATATGTTGGACATTTGCGATTCGCTGCTGGTTAGACGTTGGGTGGATGACCGTGGAAATATCAAGCGACGACTGCTGGTTGTACCTCGTTCCTTGCGCCGTAAAGTGTTAAGAGAGTGCCACGACGGTCCCACCGGTGGACATCTCGGAGTAAAGAAGACTTTAGCGAAGGTGAGGCAGGCCTATACCTGGCCTGGCCTGCAGACGGACATACGCCAATGGTGCCGAAGCTGCGATGTATGTAACAGAAGAAAACAGGCTGGACGGAAACCGCGAGGACCAGACAGTGGACAGATGACTGGTTGTCCGGGAGAGAGGATCGCAGTTGACATCCTTGGGCCAATGCCAGAGACGGGCAGTGGAAACCAGTATATTGCGGTCATCGGAGACTATTTTACCCGTTGGGTCGAAGCCGTTGCCATGCCCAACCAAGAAGCTCCTACTGTTGCACAGGCTGTGGTGGAACATTATGTGACCAAGTTCGGTGTTCCAATGGCGATCCATTCGGACCAAGGCCGCCAGTTTGAGAGCCGAGTTTTCAAAGGGATGTGCCGAATTTTGGGGATGAGGAAGACAAGGACGACGCCATACCACCCCCAATCGAATGGCATGATTGAGCGATTCAACAGAACATTAGCCCAAATGCTACATGCCAGTGTTGACCGTCATCCAAGCGACTGGGACCTGCATATACCGCTTGTAGTGATGTCCTATCGTGCTACAGCCCATGAAACGACAGGATTTTCGCCGAATATGATGGTGTTCGAGAGAGAAGTCTCTCTGCCATCTCACTTGGTACTGGGAGCTCCTCCACGTCAGCAAGTGGAACCTACAGAGTGGGTAGGAGAACTACGGGACGAGATGGACGAGATTCATCGTAACGCCCGAGAAGTGACTGGGAAGAGCCTGCGGCGCCAGAAGAGGGTATATGATAGCAAGGCCTTCCCGCAAAAGTACAAACCTGGAGACCAGGTTTACCTGTACATTTCTGCTCCCAGACGTGGAGAGAATCGAAAACTACGAGACCGCTGGGCAGGACCATACGTGATAAAGGAAGCTCTCACGGACGTGACCTACCGCATTGCAGATGAGGACGGAGGTCTCCGGGTTGTTCACCATGACAAGCTGAAGCCTTTCTATGCTCGTGAGATGTCCACCAGTGAGTCAGAAGAAACGTCTGGCGACGATGGAGATGTAGAATCAGATGATAGCGTCGGACATGGCGCTATCTTTCCTTACCCCATGGAACCATCGACTGTCGTCAGAACGCCGACTGTTGACCGGCGACCTCGATTGACCCGGGGCGGGCGTGAGATACGGCGACCACGGAGATTTGCCGATTTCGAGGTTGATTTGGAGTCTGCATCACCATTGGATCTCGAGATGGAAGCTTTACCCCCGGCCGAGGCCGAGACAGAACCGCGGCGGACGACCCGAGGTCGAGTGATTAAACGCCCCGCGCGTTATCGGGATTAATGTAATTCGGCAGTGTTTGGTCAGTGCCGTGAAGCAGGGACCTGATGTCCCCTCCTTCAGTGACGACCCAGCAGACAGCTGAGGAGAACGTCTGATGTAATTCTACCGTATTGAAGCCTTTGTTATTATACTGTGGACTATCTACACATTCGGATAAAAGGCTGCGTGTTAATTCTACTCACCTGTGATTGGTAGCTGTGCCGAGCTCCACGACGAGGGCGTCGTGTTTTCGAAGGCGTGGGTAGTGTGACGAAAATGCCCATGGCCTGGAGAATGTTATTTTCGTTCTACGCTGACATTCTAAATAGCATTGTGAATGGACCGATAATGGTGGATATTCGACTTACCTGTATTAACTGTGCGCTGAAACTTTCAGCGAGGGACGTGTAAATATCCCTGACACGCATCTTGCATCGAAACCGGGCGAGAGAAGTCGAACTCTGTTGATCTGACACGAAATCCAACACCGCCTGAGTCTATACTTTAGCTTTATGGGGGCTGCCATGTTTGGGCCCGCAATGGATTCTGGGAGCCGGAGCCTATATAAGACGCAGAGAAATGGACGTTCGGGATTCTGTCCCAGACAATCGGCGGGTAAACATCGTGCGGGAGAGCACAGAGACAGGATCGCCGCAAATGCGCCGAATGTGCCGAAAGTGCCGAATTGACTGCCGAAACAGCGCCGAACCATCCGCCGAAGGGTTGGAAAGCCGAGAGCTGAGCCATAGCTTGGGGATAATAGATACTAACACGCACAGTATCTGATGACGAGACGAACCGCCAGACGGGGATAAGATACTAACACGCACAGTATCTGAAGACGAGATGTCCATCAACGGGGAATACAGAGCACCAAATATCCCACACTGCAGCCCATCACACGGATACCATTGTACATGATTACATATACTTGCTCACATACAAGATCGTCGGCCTTAGGGACGGAATAGATCTAATCACACTCATCTACACTAGTTATTCACAGGCCCCGGCTAGGGATAACTGATAACACAAGCTTACATCCACTGTACATATTTACATTGCCGCAGGGCTCGAGTTATGCTTTGCCGCAAGACTCTGAATTCTATTACAAATCATTGATATTAATTGATATTACACTGTAAGGTAATAATACACCTCCGAGACCAGGGTATTATTACCACATATATATGCAGACAATCTGAGCCTATTAACTCATCCTTGGGTCAACGCCGTGAGGGCCGAAATCGGGTCGCCGAATTCGGGTCGCCGAAGACGTGAGGTCTGCCGAGCCGAAGATGGGTCGCCGAATTCGGGCCGAGCCGAAGACGGGTCGCCGAAGACGGGCCGCCGAAGACGTGAAGTCTGCCGAGCTGAAAGGGGTCGCCGCCGAATTCGGCGCCGAAGACGTGAGGTCTGCCGAGCCGAAAGGGGCTGCCGCCGAAGACGCTGTGGGGTGCCGTACGGCCGATGCCGCCGAAGGGCTACTGCTAGGAGAGGCAGTGATACGGAGAGGATTCCAGAGACGATTAATAACGCTTAGATGAACTGGGCCGTGTAACCTTAGACACGATAGACGTTCCATACAGTCCGGGGCTACGCCTACCACCGGGGAGGAACCAGAGACGCCGTACCATACCACGACGAGAGCCAGTCTGGACGAGACTGGGCCGTGACGCGTCATAGATAGGGTCTCATGTATATATTGTATATTATTCTTCTTTCTCTTTAAGATAAAGATAACACTTAACGATAACTACCTCTAGAGTAGGGATCTTTATTACAGGTATTGTGCGCGTACAGAGCTGTGTACATTGCAGAATACAATATTATTACTTTATTATTGCCTTGGTTGTTTCTACAGGTCCCTCCCATCCTACCTCCTCGATCCAGACAAGGTGACAGGTTGAATCGGACCTTCCTCGTTGGCCAATTCCAGTCATACGAGACTGCGTTCACATCAGCCTGACAATTTGTCACAGGGGCCTGAGACCAGGCCGCCTCAAGTCTCGTGTACACCGCAAAGATAGACGTTTTCTGACCGCTCGAACGTCACAGTTGTGTTGGAGAAGGTCCCAATGTTCAGTCACAGACAGGATTGTAAGGTCTTGCAGGCTAAAGCATACACCCAAGTTCATATGCAAATATTCTTCCAAAGCCAAAAGAAAGAACTGGAAAACACTGAAGGAATCAATGCACTAGACTTGTAAATGCAGGTCACCTGCAGAGCCCAGATCCCAATTTTCATGCAAATACTCAAAGCCCCAGACATAATTCTGCCAGTCAAGATTGTCAGAGGCAGCCTGCCACTCATTTACATTTCAAAGACATGTTTCCTGAATAGACTGCAGTCACTGGCTTGATGCAATGACTTTGGTTTAAATGTCTATCTGACATGTATAATGAATATTCAACCCCAAAATACTTTTGGAGAATTTAAAAACAAATTTTCAATATATTTTCCATTATACTATAAATGTTAAATAATTTGATTGGTTAATATATATAACAAGAGCCCAAGGGGCTTCAATATACGCCCGTGTATCTGGAATTACATTGGTCCAAATTTCAACGTTGTTTAATAGCCTTGATTCCAATTGGTAGCTAGCTTACAATTTTGTGCTTCTGAGAATGTAACATATATAACATCTTATATTGAATGATAAACTAAAAGGAGCTTAACTCTTAGTAACTAGTTCACCTTGAAGCAAGAGCTGAGAGCTCACATATCCCACACTGAAATCGACAATAGTCAAACAAGAAAATAGTAGTTTTCCTGCAAATGGATTTCTTTCAGACGAGAGAAGTTTTCATGGAGGAAGAAGAAACTGATGAAGTAAACCTTTGTTCTTGAGTTAATAAACAGGTATGAAGTTCATAAAGGACCGTTTTCCCCATTAAATTAGTAAATGTATGGTTTTTATTTCACAACAGTTTATCTAAATGTAGCCGTTTCAAATATGGGAGAAAACTCCACAGGACGAATGCCATATACATGTAGGGGAGAGAACTCTGAATATTCCAACCTAACGCATATGGTCAGCTAAACTTGCTTCAGTTTTGAAGGACTGTGACCTTGACCTTGGACAAATTGATCTCAAAATGTATGACTCCTCTCTGCCATGCGAGTAAGGTATACTCACAGTTTGGTTCCATTCCATACCTTGAAACTAGAGATATCGCATGGACAACAATGTTAATGGATGAATGGACAGAACGCAACATCGCATTACACGACTTCATCTTCGACAGGCATATGAAAATGTGACTTTTAATGATTTTTTGATTTTGGAGTCACAGTGACCTTGACCTTTGACCCACATTTCTGTATGTAACACATGTCCCTCTAAAGTATCTACTGGCAGAAAAAAGTTATTTTTTAATGATTTCCTGATTTTGGGATCAGTGACCTTGACCTTTGACCTTGACCTAAATTTCCTCCCCTCAATGGACACAAAAAAATCATTATTTTTTATAAATTTCATGATTTTGGGGGTCAGTGACCTCGACGTTCGACCTCGACTTACATTTTGGTATGTGGTACATCATCATGTCCCCCTAATGTATCTACTGACACAGAAAAGTGAGTTTCGAAGATTTCTTGATTCTGGAGTCACAGTGACCTTGGCTATTGACCTTGACCTAAATTTTGGTAGATGACAAAGCGTCTCCCCGTAATTTCTCAGTGGACACAACAAATCATGATTTTTAACAATTTCACGATTTTGGGGTCACAGTGACCTTGACCTTTGACCAGGTCACTTGACCTACATTTTGGTATGTGACACATCGGGTCCCCCTAATGTATCTACTGACACAAAAACATGTTATTTTTAATAATTTCCTGATTTTGGGATCACAGTGATCTTTGACCCAATCTAGGTAAACCAAGATGGTAAATCAGGGGAATACCATCTAGACGTAACGCTATGAAAACCTCGTGTGAAATGTTCGCCGATATTCTGCGAGATCGCATAATAAGCCAATCACGACAATTTTTGACGTTTCTCTCTCACAATGATTGACGTTTACTTCACGGAGATTAACATCTTCACGCGGCCAAATCTTTTGATATTGTCTACCCCCCAACAAAGCCAGACTTTTCGGCGGGAGTAAACTCTTTGATCTGCACTTTTTACCATGTAGACCGTCTGGAAATGATGCCATATTTGAATACTGTTTCCCGATAATGTTTATATATCAGTCCACGTGCTACCGTGTGTAATTACTGTGGGCGTGATTTCAGCAAGCTAGCCACGTGATTGGCTAACAAATCTAGTTTCAGATTCGCATGGGATTTATATAGGGCTGAATTCAGATATAGTATTCCGTGATATTATATCTGAGTTTACTGAGATTGATCTTTGACCCTGACCTTGACCTAATTTTTGGTATGCGACACTTTTCATCCTGTTGAATCTACTTACAAAAAATTAGTAATTTTTAATGATTTCCTGACTTTTAGGTCACACTGACCTTTGACCTTGATTCTGGGGTCACAGTGACCTTGACTATCGACCTGGATCTAAATTTCGGTACATGACGAAACGGCTCCGCGTAATTTCTCACAGTGACATTGACCTTGACCTACATTTTGGTAGGTGACACATCGTGTCCCCACAATGTATCTACTGACAAAAAAAATGTTATTTTTAATAATTTCCTGATTTGGTGGTCACAGTTGCCTTTGACCTTCGACCTTGACCTATTTTTTGGTATACGACACTTCATTTCCCCCTATTGAATCCACTCACAAAAGATAGTGCCACGGCACTGTAGCTCATCTGGCTGTAACTGGAGAAAGCAGCTGTAAGAAATTTTTACTAAAGAACTGCAATAGATGAGTTTCTAACTTGTGTTGTCCCCCCTGAACACTAAATGATCCATGCAGTTATTTCCTGAGATTTCATGATAAAGTTTTATGGGAAATTCAAGATGCGGTCATATTGGATTTTCGAAATGGACCAAAAAAGATCTCTTGCACAACTGGACCACAAGGGGAACCTGTGTACCCAACTTAACAAAGACCCATGCAGTAATTTCCTGAGAATTCATGATAACAAAATTTCTTGGGGAAATTCAAGATGATGGCCATATTGGATTTTCGAATCGGACCAGAAAAGGTATCTTGCACAACTAGACCCTAAGGGGAACCTGTGTATCAAATTTGAGAAAGATCAATGCAGTAGTTCCTGAGAAATCGCGATAACAAAGTTTCATGGGGAAATCCAAGATGGCTGCCTGGTGGCCATATTGGATTTTCGAAACAGATCACAAAAGGTATCTTGCACAACTAGACCCCAAGGGGAACCTGTGTACCAAATTTGAGAAAGATCCATGCAGTACTCCTGAGAAATCACGATAAAGTTGCATAGGGAAATCCAAGATGGCTGCCTGGTGGCCATATTGGATTTTCGAAACAGATCACAAAACGTATCTTGCACAACTAAACCACAAGAGGAACCTGTGTACTAAATTTGAGAAAGATCCATGCAGTAGTTCCCGAGAAATCGCGATAACAAGTTTTCATGGGGAAATCCAAGATGGCCACCTAGTGGCCATATTGGATTTTCAAATCAGACCGGAAAAAAGTATCTTGTACAACTAGACCCCAAGGGGAACCTGTGTACCAAATTTGAGAAAGATCCACGCAGTACTTCCTGAGAAATCAAGATACCAATGTTTCATGGGGAAATCCAAGATGGCCGCCTGGTGGCCATATTGGATTTTCGAATCGGACCAGAAAAGGTATTTTGCACAACTAGATCCCAAGGGGAACCTGTGTACCAAATTTGAGAAAGATCCATGAAGTAGTTGCTGAGAAATCGCGATAAGGTTTCATGGGGAAATCCAAGATGGCCGTCTTGTGGCCATATTGGATTTTCGATTCGGACCGAAAAAGGTATCTTGCACAACTAGACTCTAAGGGGAACCTGTGTACCAAATTTGAGAAAGATCCATGCAGTAGTTCCTGAAAAATCACGATAACAAAGTTTCATGGGGAAATCCAAGATGGCCACCTAGTGGCCATATTGGATTTTCGAATCGGACCGAAAAAGGTATCTTGTACAACTAGACCCCAAGAGGAACCTGTGTACCAAATTTGAGAAGGATCCATGCGGTACTTCCTGAGAAATCACGTTAACAGATAAATCCAAGATGGCCACCTGGTGGACATATTGGATTTTCAAATCGAAGCAGAAAAGTTATCTTGCACAACTAAACCCCAAAGGGAACCTGTGTAACCAAATTTGAGGAAGATCCATGCATTAGTTCCTGGGAAATCGCGATAACAATGTTTCATCGGGAAATTAAAGATGGCTGCCTGTTGGCCATATTGGATTTTCGAATCCGACCACAAAAGCTGTCTTGTACAACTAGACTCCAAGTGGAACCTGTGTATCAAATTTGAGAAAGACCTATGCAGTAGTTCCTAAGAAATCGCAATAACAAAGTTTCATGGGAAAATCCAAGATGGCCGCCTAGTGGCCATATTGAATATTCAAATTGGACTAGTACACATGTTGTACAACTAGACCCAAAGGGGAACCGGTGTACCAAATTTGAGAAAGATCCATGCAGTAGTTACTGAAAAAATAATGACAAGATTTCACTGGCAAATTCAAGATGGCCGCCATATTTAAATCGTATCAACACCGCATGAACAAATTCTGGTGTACTCATTGGGGGGAACATGCATGCCAAGTTTCAGCTTAATAGGCCCAGCGGTTTCGGAGAAGGAAATGTTTACATTAGCCCAGATGAGCTAAAAATGATAAATTTTTAATTATTTCCTGATTTTTCTGTCACACTGATCTTTGACCTCTAACTACATTTGGTATGCAAGACATTGTTCCCCCCTTAGGGCATCCACTCATCAAAAATTATAACTGTAGATAGAAAACTGTCAATCAAGGATTTCCAAATTTTAGGCAACAGTGACCTTTGACCTCTGACCTCAATTTTGGTACACGACACATTGTCTCCACCTAGTGTATTCACTAACAAACGAGAGATCCTGAAGGATCTTGGCGCCCACCATTGTCCGATAATTGTAAGCTAATGACAAGAGGATCTTTTTGTTCATTGTTACTAAGCACAAACAATTGATTTGTAATTTTGTTTACAGAATTTCGAATCTGAGCGAAAAATAACGAAAAAGGGACACTCAAAAACACCAAGATATAATCTAAGTTTCAGGAGTTTCAAGATTTCTAGAGACTGTACTTATGTCGGTTGTTATAATACAAGAGAATGTAGGCCTACATGTAGGGAGGATCCTTCGTCTTCGTTTTGTAGTATTTTTTATTAATTTATTTTTTTGCACGTGTCATCATTGGGTACTGGAAGCGAAGACAAATCTCTTTGACACTTTGGCATGAGCTATGAAACATACTTAAGATTTTATAACTAGGAACGAATGCTAATTCTGTTCTGTTTACTGGGCTAGTTTGAGATATCTCTTTTAAAATACCATGCTCGGAAACAGTAAGAAAGTACAATACTTAATACGGAAGGGATCTGGTTCGCGCAGTAATGTTGAAACTTCGAAAGTGCCTGAATCCCGATTATCTCCCTTGGATCGAAACATGCAGTAGTCTACAGTTGTCGAGTTGTGACGTTGAGTCACAAGAGTGACGTCCCTTCATGTAGCCGACCCGCCGGCAGACGAAAGCTGTGTACCAAATTTGACAAAAATCCATGCAGTACTTCCTGAGAAATGACGATAACAAAGTTTCATGAGGAAATCCAAGATGGCTGCTTGGTGGCCATATTGGATTTTCGAATCGGACCAGAAAAGGTGTCTTGCACAACCAGACCCCAAGGGGAACCTGTGTACCAAATTTGAGAATGATCCATGCAGTACTTCCTGAGAAATGACGATAACAATATTTCATGGGGAAATCCAAGATGGCTGCCTGGTGGCCATATTGGATTTTCGAATCAGACCAGAAAAAGGTATCTTGCACAAGTAGACCCCAAGGGGAACCTGTGTACCAAATTTGAGAAAGATCCATGCAGTAGTTCCTGAGAAATCGCGATAAGGTTTCATGGGGAAATCCAAGATGGCTGCCTGGTGGCCATATTGGATTTTCGAATCGGACCAGAAAAGGTATCTTGCACAACCAGACCCCAAGGGGAACCTGTGTACCAAATTTGAGAATGTCCATGCAGTAGTTCCTGAGAAATCGCGATAACAAGGTTTCATGGGGAAATCCAAGATGGCTGCCTGGTGGCCATATTGGATTTTCGAATCGGACCAGAATAGGTCTCTTGCACAACTAGACCCCAAGGGGAACCTGTGTACCAAATTTGAGAAAGATCCATGAAGTAGTTCCTGAAAAATCGCGATAACAAGGTTTCATGGGGAAATCCAAGATGGCTGCCTGGTGGCCATATTGGATTTTCGAATCGGACCAGAAAAGGTATCTTGCACAACTAGATCCCAAGGGGGAACCTGTGTACCAAATTTGAGAAAGATCCACGCAGTACTTCCTGAGAAATCGCGATAACAAGGTTTCATGGGGAAATCCAAGATGGCTGCCTGGTGGCCATATTGGATTTTCGAATCCGACCAGAAAAGGTATCTTGCACAACTAGACCCCAAGGGGAACCTGTGTACCAAATTTGAGAAAGATCCATGCAGTACTTCCTGAGAAATCACGATATCAATGTTTCATGGGGAAATCCAAGATGGCCGCCTGGTGGCCATATTGGATTTTCGAAACAGATCACAAAACGTATCTTGCACAACTGAACCACAAGAGGAACCTGTGTACTAAATTTGAGAAAGATCCATGCAGTACTCCTGAGAAATCACGATAAAAGTTTCATAGGGAAATACAAGATGGCCGCCTGGTGGCCATATTGGATTTTCGAAACAGATCACAAAACGTATCTTGCACAACTGAACCACAAGAGGAACCTGTGTACTAAATTTGAGAAAGATCCATGCAGTAGTTCCCGAGAAATCGCGATAAGTTTTCATGGGGAAATCCAAGATGGCCACCTAGTGGCCATATTGGATTTTCAAATCAGACCGGAAAAAAGTATCTTGTACAACTAGACCCGAAGGGGAACCTGTGTACCAAATTTGAGAAAGATCCATGCAGTACTTCCTGAGAAATCACGATACCAATGTTTCATGGGGAAATCCAAGATGGCCGCCTGGTGGCCATATCGGGTTTTCGAATTGAAGCAGAAAAGGTATCTTGCATAACTAGACCCCAAGGGGAACCTGTGTACCAAATTTGAGAAAGATCAATGCAGTAGTTGCTGAGAAATCGCGATAACAAAGTTGCATGGCGAAATCCAAGATGGCCGCCTGG
>JAVTVY010026970.1:0-10874 GCA_036873755.1 Hanleya hanleyi
CGGTCCTTTAATCGGGAAGATGCTTTACTGCGCCACGAACGTTCATTCCACGAGGACGCGACGGAACAATGTAAGGATTGTGGTCAACTCTTCAAACGACGCAGTCAGTTAAAACGGCATCAGCGTTTGATCCATGGTCCGTCACCACGATTTTGGCGACAACTTCCTACTGAAGAGGAGCCGAGGAAGGTCAGACCCACTGAAGATAAGCCCGGGAAGACGAACGCCACTGGTGATGTGATGACGGAGAACCCGCCTATACCTACAGTTGGGAAGAGCCTGGATTTCCGGCCGGACCCCACCGTTACGGTTTCGATCGAGTCATACGTCATACATCGAACATTTTCTGGACGAGCCCATAAATGTTCCTAGCGATCTCTTACCCGAAGATCATCCAGAGAGTGACATCTCTCGGCGCCATTAGTCCATGACACGGCACTGTTTCCATCGTCATCGCCCTATTCAAGATATCTACAATTTCCCACTGACCAACCTCACCCGTCTACGCAGCTACGTGGAAACCATCTTCAATGACCAACCAACGGCCTTCACATTAAATGCAGCATTTGGGTACATCTTATGCCATAAGATGACGGGTGAATTGCGCTATTTCTATTCCAGTGCCTTCAACCCAGTGTACGACCAACCGTTTACCATCATTAACCGGAGGTCACTAGAGATGATGCTGGACCAAGTGGAACAATTGGATGCCTTGAGATGGGCCCAACAGCAACGACCCAACACACAATGGGTGGTAAACAGGATGACCAATGTTACGTTTTTCGTGACCAAGACGACCAATCAACCCATCGGGTGAATGCGTCACCCATGCACTGATGAATACCACAACATGCCGTACATACTCTCTATGTCTACATGCTGATCGTTGACTTGAGCTCAGTAAACACTTGTGCCTGATGTGACGATGCGTTGAATAATAAAACACGGTGTTTTGATATTTCGAATGCGAACATACTAAACATACCCAGGGCGGCTCCCCCAGCCTGGGTATGATGTAACATTGAGGATAATAAACTGTATGAACATTGCTGAACTTGTTGTTATTCACATCACCCCAATGACTTGATAGGCAGATCCCAATAAGCCCGGGGACCGATATTATCCCTTTTGGTTAGAGGTGATAGGGGTTTTCCACTAGTTTAGAACGGATTGTGCTAAAAATAGATCAACAGCTAGCTTGCTATAAAAAGGAAACGGCCTGGCCGTTTCATCGGACACTCTGTCAACCACCAAGATGTTCACTTGTACTACGTGCTCGAAATCATTCACTCGCCGGCACGACTTGCGCCGCCATGAGGCTACCAAGCACGATGGAACCGCCCGGTATAGCTGTACGATATGTAGGCCTACACTGTCGTTTCAGCGCCCAGATCATTACAGCGCCATGAGCGTTCAATTCATGGGCCATCCAAGCGTCCATGCGAAGAATGTGGTCAACTCTTCAAACGACCCAGTCAGTTAAAACGGCATGAGCGTTTGATTCATGGTCCGTCACCACGGCATGAGGGACAACTTTCCACTAAAGAGGTACCCAGGAGGGACAGATCCACTGAAGATGAACCCGGGGAGGAGAATGCCACTGGTGATGCGATCACGGAGAACCCGCCTATACCCACAGCTCAGAAGAGCCTAGATATCCAGCCGGTCCCTAGCATCACTGTTTCCAATCATACGCCTGACAACAACGAACATTTTCTGGAAGATGCGGTGGATGTTCCCAGCGATCTCTTACCCGAAGATCATCCAGTGAGTGAGATGTATCGACGCCATTGGTCCATGATCAGACACTGCTTCCACCGTCATCGCCCTATATTCGACTTGTACAATTTCCGGCTGACCGACCTCGCCCGTCTACGCAGCTACGTGGAAGCCATCTTCAATGACCAACCTACGTCCTTCACATTAAATGTAGCATTTGGGTACATCTTATGCCATAAGATGACGCGTGAATTGTGCTATTTCTATTCCTGTGCCATCAACCCAGTGTACGACCATCCTTTCACAATCACCAATCGGGCGTCGCTAGAGACGATGCTGACCCAACTGGACACTGTGGATCCCTTAGAATGGGCCTATGAACAGCGTCCCAACACTAAGTGGATAGTGGAGAGGGTCACCAATGTTACGTTCTTCGTGGTTAAACTGACCCACCACCCCCGTCGGATGAAAGTATTCACCCACGCACTGATAGATACCCAGAATGCGCAAACAACTATCTGAGGATATGTTTCCTCACGGTATCCTGGCCTGTCCGATGACGATTAGAACAAATGGTTCAGAGCGAACATGGCCGAAGATGGAACTTTCTGAAATGGCGACTTCTGATTGGACAAGAGTAGCCGAGAATACATCTAACGGACAGGCACGAATATGACAGATGCAAATGGTGGCCTCTGATTGGACAAGAATATTCTTGAATTGTAAATATACCCAACGCGGCTCCCCCAACGTGGGTATGATGTAACATTGGGGAGAATAAACTATATGAAAAAAAACTTCTTGTTGTTGTTGTTCTCTTATGTGTGATCATTGTTGTTGTTGCTGTTGTTGTTCTCTGTTCGGTCTATATCATGGTGTTACGGTGTAACGACGGGCGTCGACTGGCGTCACTGCATTTCGAAGAATTAGTGACAATTCCATGGAATATCAGAGCTTCTGAGCTATTTCACCTGGGCGTTGAAGCATTAAGAATGGCGTTGGTGGGCGTTGCTACAAGATGACACCTCGCACGACGTATTCGCACCGCAGATGGTCCATCTCTACACCAAACTCACCCCCACGCACCCACAAAATGTCCACTTGCGCTACCACTCGTACCGATGACGTCATCAATGACGTCACAGATGACGCGGACACCCCTCAAATCGGAATGTACACCCCGAGAACTACAAAATGACACCTTCCAGGACGCATTCGAACCGTGAATAGCCCATCTCGACCCCAAATACCTTCATGTACTGCCCGAAAATGTCCACTTTCGCTACTACTCGTACCGATGACGTCACCGATGACGTCACAGCTGATGCGAACATCCCTTAAATCGGAATGTACACCCCGAGAGCAACAAGATGACACCTTCCAGGACGCATTCGAACCGTGAATAGCCCATCTCGACCCCAAATACCTTCATGTACTGCCCCAAAATGGCCACTTTACTTACTACAACCAACTGCGCATGCGTAGATTAACGCGACTTGCATTCAAAAACACACCATTCTGACTCTACCCCACACAAGCTTCACTTTGACACCCTCCACGACCCATTCGAACCAAGGATGGTGCCTCTCTACCCCAAACACACCCCTACATAGCACCCAAAATGCCCCCTTTCGCTACTACTCGTACCGATGACGTCACCGATGACGTCACAGATGACGCGGACATCCCTCAAATCGGAATGTACATCCCGAGAACTACAAGATGACACCTTCCAGGACGCATTCGAACCGTGAATAGCCCATCTCGACCCCAAATACCTTCATGTACTGCCCGAAAATGTCCACTTTCGCTACTACTCGTACCGATGACGTCACCGATGACGTCACAGATGACGCGGACATCCCTCAGATCGGAATGTACACCCCGAGAACTACAAGATGACACCTTCCAGGACGCATTCGAACCGTGAATAGCCCCTCTCGACCCCAAATACTTTCATGTACTGCCCGAAAATGGCCACTTTCGCTACTACTCGTACCGATGACGTCACCGATGACGTCACAGATGACGCGGACATCCCTCAAATCGGAATGTACACCCCGAGAGCAACAAAATGACCCCTCACACGATGCATTCGGACCAAGGATGGTCCCTCTCTACCCCAAACACCTTCATGTACTGCCCCAAAATGGCCACTTTACTTAATACAACCAACTGCGCATGCGCAGATTGACGCGACTTGCATTCAAAATACACCATTCTGACTCTACCCCACACAAGCTTCACTTTGACACCTCACACGACCCATTCGAACCGTGATTAGCCCATCTCTAACCCAAACACACCCCTACATAGCACCCAAAATGTCTGTTTTCTATACTACGGCCAGACTGCGCATGCGCAGACTATTGAACACGGACGAACCATTAGTGTAGTCAAGTGCTCCTCCACGAGAGCTTCAAAATAAGACCTCACTCGACCCCATTGGACCACCAGGGACTCACCTACACTCCAACATGTCCACCCCGTATGGCCCTATACACCCATAGCCATGCAGTATAGGCCTATGGGCCTACCCAGGCCTTGGTGACTTTTTTCAAAAATTTCACCAATTCGCTCCGCAACCCTACCCGTCGTGTTCTAAATGTCGAGACGTGAAAAACGAGACCCCACAACCCTACCGCAAATGTCGAGAAGTGGGTTTCCCAGGGGGACAAACATCGGTCCTATACCCCAGTATGGGAATATATATTTATATATATATGTCTATATGGGGCTATATCATGCTTTTTCAAAAATTTCACCGATTCGCACGGGGACACTTCCTATCGTGTTCTACATGACGAGACGAGTAAAACGAGACCCCACAACCCTACCGCAAATGTATAGAAGTACGTTTCCCAGGGGGGACAAACATCGGTCCTATACCCTAGTATGGGACTATATGAGGCTCGGTGACTTTTTTCAAAAAATTCACCGTTTCGCTCCAGGACACTTCTTATCATGTTTGTTTTGACGAGACTAAGAAAACGAGACCCCACAACCTATACCGCAAATGTATAGAAGTACGTTTCCCAGGATGGTCCTATACCTCCCATACCCCATATAGGCATTTTCCCGTAATTTAGAATAAAGTCCGTATTCCGTATTTTTTCAGGAAAATTGTTACATACACCCACCCTGGAACTAGGGGGAGACAACTCTATTGATAGACAAGCCCCGTTAAGCCCGGCGACCTATATACCCCCCATACCCCATATAGGCATTTTCCCAGGTTTTACGATAAAGTCCGTGTTCCGTATTTTTTTTTTTTCAGGAAAAATTTTACATGCACCCACCCAGCCAGCAAATACCGCTTCACCTAGGCTTCACTTTGATACCTCACTCGACCCCATTCGACCATTAGGGGCTCCCCTAGCTCCAAAACGGCTATTTCCATACCCTTCGGCCACCGCGCATGCGCACAATGTCGCTATTTCAATCCCACATCCAGCCCATTAGATGCCGCCTCACCTAAGCTTCACTTTGATACCTCACTCGACCCCATCGGTCCACTAGGGGCTCCCCTACATCTCAAAACGGCTATTTCCATACCCTTCGGCCACCGCGCATGCGCAGAAGGCCGCTATGTCAACCCCACATCCAGCCCATTAGATGCCCTTTCACCTAAGCTTCACTTTGATACCTCACTCAACCCCATCGGACCATTTTATCTAGGGACTACTTTTTCTCCGCGGAAGCTTTTTCCCGCGGCCGAATCACCGCCAGACATGGCCGCATCACCGCGGAGGAATACATTTTTGACCTGGGTCACGTGATATGCAAATTTGGAACTCTCCTGGACTGAAGGTAGCTTTTGGTCCTTCTGCCGGAACTATACTGCACTTGACCTCTGTGACCCTCCCCGTGACCTCCCACTTCCGCCACACTCCGCCACAAAATATGCTGCGCACGCATCAAAATGCGCGCTGTAAAGGGTTTACACTACTACTCACGGCATAACAAGTGACGAAAACCGTCAGTACCTACAAAGACTCCTTGTACTCCTTTCCATCTTCTCAAACAAGATAGACGAAAAAAACGGGCAAGTACTCTGTGAACATGTTGTAGTAATTCCCAGTGTTAAAAATATTTCTAACACAAATCAGTGCTCCTTTTTAATTATGCGTACGTCTTGAAGCATTCTGGTCATTGTTCAGCATATTTCATGAATAATTGTATACTTTGAGGGCACGATATTGATCAAATTGAGTGAGATACTTGAAATATTCACTCATCGGACTCATATTTGCCGCCATTTTCAATAGGGGATGAATTGATTCCGAAATAATATAACGTGAATTTGATTTGGATTCACGTGTAATCTGCTGTTCAGAAAACATCAATTCGACGAGATGAGAGGAGTCAACTATCGTAAATTACAGTTGATAGTTCAAGCGATAGGTTATACATGTAGCAAAGAACCATCAAATTAGCATGAGATGAAAATCTAAACGGTCAAAAAGGATGATGTCAGCTAATATACACAAACTGGATGAATCTGATTGGTTCGTCTCCGATCCGTAGATAAAATGTACATCTTAGATTTTAAGAATTAGCAGGTGTAATATATATCACAGATAGTTTGAAGTGTGGAAGTAGAACTCGATTGGTGCACGAGGATAATATTTCACAGCTGCAACTGACCTCGAGTTCGTCTTTGCTTGCTGAATATTCCTCGTTCTGTCATTTCAGTCCACAGTCAATGCCCCTTAGGATTCGAGCATCATGATGACTCCTGCTACTTCGTTGAAGTTAATAACATCCAGGAATCGTGGGAAGCGGCAAAGGTAATTGCTGTTCAATCGCTATATAGACAGTCGTCGCTAATGAGCTCTGATTTGATCATGTTAATCGTTAAATGATACATAGGTTTATTGTTTTGGTGGGGGATTTAAGCCGTACGACGTCGGACATTACATGTTAGTTTTTTGGGGGTATTCTTGCATTTACCAGATTACCACATGTTGAGGCGTTTACTCCATTAGACGTCCACGATGCTCATCCATTAACATCAGATGAGTTGTTTGAGTTGATCTGTCAACACAGCTCCCGAGCTAACCTATCTAATTCCGCTTAAGCCTGTGCTAGGGGCCGTGTGGTAATTCATAGCCTCCAGATGAACACCTGCAATAAAAGCGCGGCTGAGATACTAAGGCTACGTCCGAGTATCCACCCTATTCTCGGGTCTGAATGTTAGGTGCCAAGGGATGCTTTCCTGTAGAGTCATATGGTTGCTCTTTAGTCGCCAGACGTCAATTTTTCCCACATCTTGCATATCGCTCCAATTGTATCTTATAGACGGGACGATACGTGAGAGAAAATGGCATTGACCTTATTGTGGAAAGAAACACAAAGTAGAGAAAACAAAAAATCGCGAGGAAAAGCGATTGATTCTCGTGACCAATTTATTAGAGAAAATTGTGAAAGTGATGTTTTTGTCGGAAAATGTGTTGAAAAGATGGACATTGGGAAATACTGTCAAATTGCTGGGAAATGGCCAATCCCATTATAACAGTCGTAAACGTTTAATCGGTGTATTGTAGAGACATTTCATGCTAGTGATTATATAAGAGACTTTCTTCCTTATGAACTCGTGGGATTTTTTTCCCACAACTTTAGATACATAACAGATTAGCTTACATTTGTTAAGTTCATGCAGCGTCAAGAGGGAATACGCTTTCTCCTCCTGTTTTATTTAATATTTAAGGCTGGATTAGTGAGTATAGCTTGAATTCAAAGAACCCAAGCTGCAGCCATTTTGAATTTAAATGCGATACTCTATGCAGAGAATTGTGTCATTCCATTCAAATTAAACTGGACAGGTTGAAATATGACGTGAAGCAAATAGTCTGTCACCGTGAGTGCTTTAATGTATAAAATTTGTTCCAAATTCGACAAGAATTGTTAGAATATATTAATTTCAGAGTACATGTACACCTCATAAATTGTAGGAGTTGTGCAAACGAGATTACATTGCGTCAAAAAGCGGGCAAGGTCTTTTAGTTCGACCTTGAGTGCTACGTCTTTGAGGTATCATAAATTCTTTAAGTAGACACAAACAGACAATTATCGTGCCTCTCAGATGCCAATGATTTGGGTTCTGACATTGTTGATTTCGATCATATCTTTCCAAACCTGAGATAATAAGGACAACATAAGGAAATATTATTGATAGTCCATGTACAGTCGTTAGTTGCCAGTTTCCATACACCATTATGGAGACGTCTTACAAAAGTGCGTGTGCAGCACGGTATATTCGATATGCTTACACGTATTTGAATTGGGTTTGCCCCTCATCGCTCATTCATAAAACCCATTCACTCCGCAGTCAAACGCCTCTGTGTTTTACTCGGTGTTCAGTAGACACCAGCGGTGAGTGGTAATGCAACAGTCGTGGTGCCTTATATCCAGGCTATTCCATATCTACTTGCAGGTTATCGTGATGAATTATATCTAGACTATCCTATTTCTACTTGCAGGTTATCGTGATGAATTATATCTAGACTATCCCATATCTACTTGCAGGTTATCGTGATGAATTATATCTAGACTATTCCATATCTACTTGCAGGTTATCGTGATGAATTATACCTAGACTATTCCATATCTACTTGCAGGTTATCGTGATGAATTATATCTAGACTATCCCATTTCTACTTGCAGGTTATCATGATGAATTATATCTAGACTATTCCATATCTACTTGCAGGTTATCGTGATGAATTATATCTAGACTATTCCATATCTACTTGCAGGTTATCGTGATGAATTATATCTAGACTATTCCATATCTACTTGCAGGTTATCGTGATGAATTATATCTAGACTATCCCATTTCTACTTGCAGGTTATCGTGATGAATTATATCTAGACTATTCCATATCTACTTGCAGTTTATCGTGATGAATTATATCTAGACTATCCCATTTCTACTTGCAGGGATACTGTAGGGCCATCAATTCGAACTTAGTTGTCATAGACTCACAACGGGAACAAACCTATCTGGCACTCAAGGTGGCGGAAAACGTTGGTGAGTGGGGACTATACCTACCCGGTGACTTCTGTACCCCGAGTTTGACCGGACACCCCCGACCTTTTATCCGTACCGATACCATACAACACAATTTCTCTACTAATATTTTGCTCCAGAACCCAATATACATAAATAAAAGCAAAACTACGCACTACATGAACCATTTTTTATTACAATTTTGAGGAAATCATATCTGGTCCTCTGGTCGCCCTATAGATGCATTCACTGTGAGTGTCTAGTTGGTCATTTACCGATCCCCTAATTCAGGAGAATGTCATATCGAAAAGTCCGTATGCATGGAGCCATACAGCGAAACGTCACAGTCAGTCACATTGCCCGTATAGGAATTTAACATGTGAGGCCGTTCATTTATTTATCTCCTGTGAAATCCATTCTATGAGGATTCCTGGTTCGCATTGCAAATAAAAGCTATGTTGTTATCACAAATATATATTAAATAAATATAATCGGTTAATAACGTTTCAGACCGCACTTTTGATGTGTTCAACGCCTATTTTTTAACGACACAAGCCATTTAAATAACATGGAGCCCAGTGACCCACATACAATGTTGCAGTATATCTCGGTATCATTCGGTCACAAGGTACCAAAAACGCCTGGTTCGCTCGGTACAATCTGAAAAAAATTCTTCTCGACTGCATATGTAACATTCATTATGATTGGTGAAATTTTGGAACCGCAATTAGTGGTATTTGTATGGTATACCAATTCAAACTGCTCTAGCATGCGGCGCTACTCGTATTTGGATTGAAGCAATGTATAAAGCATGGAGGGTCCAGTGGAGTACATATCAATACCCTGAATGTAACGAAGCTTCATTAAAAATTACTACAGACACTGGAAACATGGGCAAATATATATAAGTATGTTGTTTATGTATTTTGGTACTCATTTGCCATACCATAATTAGTGGTAGTCAAAAAATTTGTCTATTGCATTTTCATGGATATTTAAAAATTGACCTACGCTCGTGAGCCAATGTAAGGTCCCCGTATAGACCAATGATCATCCTATGAGATAATGTACAGTTCATTCGCCCAGACGTCAGCGGGACGTTTGCTACAATGTTACAACACCGCCGGCGCTACATACATCTAGCACGCTTCATGCAACATTTCAGCCGAAACTTTTTGATATGAGTAGGTTATCTCCCTTCCTTTCCTATATGGAGGTAGGTACAGAAGATTCTGGCGTAATCTTGAATGCTTTAGATGGTTGTTATTTTACATCCGACTGTGTCTAAACGCTTTGACTGACATACGCTGACACGTTTATTGATTTAAGCTTGGAAATAAGAGAAGTATGTTGTGTCCGATAATTTCCAGTGACTTAGAGATCCTCATGGTGCTCATATGAACAGTCACAATAAAAACGTGACTGAGATACATCATTCTCTAGATAACGACTTTACAACGATTATTATGGATTAAGAATACTGATCAGCGATACAGATTTTATATTTTTGGAACATCATGATGTCTTTTAAGCATCATTGAAAACTGTTGACCGCTTTTCTCTTGCAGGAAGCAAGCCTGTTTATGTATACTATGAGATTGTCTTTTTGAATTTGGTGCTAATATTGTTATATGGATATGGAATAGGTCTTTGAATTATGGACGCGGATATTCTTTAATGGACGACGGCTGAATTATGAATGACGGACTAGACGCTTGTATTAGAAATCTTTACAATCCCTAGTTTATTTCAACTTTAGTGCAGTGATTTACTGAGTCTGATAATGAAACGGCGAATAGTTGAGAAGAATATCACTAATAATAAAAGGCCTAAGGTATATGTTTGTCAGTTTTCCAAGGTCGAACTAAACATGGGACGTTTTTTTAAATGTTAACTTGTAGGCCGGGAGTATTGGACTGACGGATCGGATCTACTTCAGGAGGGAACGTGGGTATGGGTGACCACAATGAAAAGGATGGAGTACACTTCTTGGTTTCCTGGAGAACCTAATAATTTCCGCGGCAGAGAAGACTGTATGGTCATATCGAGAGCTGAAAATTTCCACTGGAAAGATATATCGTGCGACGAAAAGAGACGCTTCATCTGCGAGAAAAAGTTAGCACAAAACTGAAGATACATGTAC
>JAVTVY010026971.1:0-10893 GCA_036873755.1 Hanleya hanleyi
CCTTCACGAATGCTTCACTTTGGTACCTCACTCGACCCAATCGGACCATGCAGCGTATTTGAAGTGTGGGGACTACTTTTTCTCCGCGGAAGCTTTTTCCCGCGACCGCATCACCGCCAGACCGCATCACCGCGGAAGAATACATGCCCAAAGGCCCTTTGCCGGAACTATAGCGACGCGGAGTTACCTCCCCCTAGATTGAAACTCTTCTGTGTGGGAGGTAGATTTTTTCTCCAATATGCAAATTTTTGAGGTCATTTAAGTGCAAAGAGGTCAATGGGACTTTAAATCACCTTATACTACTACTGAGACACCACAAAGTATGTGTTGATCTTATATTTTCTATAAGAAAACTCAATAACAAAACCCGGTTTGTAGCTTCGCCCTCGTCTTAAAATATAAACTTTTCCACACTAACAGTACCTAAAATAACGATTTAGCACGCATATGAAAACATTATTTCTTAAATAACAAACACACAAGATGGTTTCCTACAAGAGAGAAGCGTCCAGCAGGTTTTAATGATGCCAGCAAGACATGATGATGTTCTACACATAAAATCCTAATTACTGACTATTATTCTTTATCCAAATAAATGTCCATAGTATGTGTCTCAGTCACTCCTTAACTTTTGACCGTTAAAACTATAAAAACCATGTACATGTAATCATAAGCGTCTGGTCCGTCATTCATAATTCAGCCGTCGTCCATTGAAGAATATCCGCGCCAATAATCCAAAGACCTATTCCGTATAACAGTATTAGCACCAAATTCAAAAAGACAATCATAGTATACATAAACATAGGCTAGTTTCCTAGAAGCGGTCAACAGTTTTCAATGATGCCGGCAAGACATCATGATGTTCTAAAAATATCAAATCCGTATCGCTGATCAGTATTCTTAATCCATAATATTCGTTGTAAAGTCGTCATCTAGAGAATGTATCTCAGTGACGCTTTGATTGTGCCTGTTCATATGAACACCATGAGGATCTAGAAGTACATAGGTTCATACGGCCCTAGCCTAACGCGATAGATCTTGCTAAATTTTGCTTTCTGCATGCGATATGTATCGTCAAATTTGATAAACTTTGAGGGGAGGCGCTTGGCGGTATAGCCTTGTTTTATAAGTTTCTGCAACAATGTTTTGTGGCCTTGATTAAAACCGTGACATTTAACACGGGATCTGGCAAATGCTACTAGGCGAAATATGTGTGCACCATATGCAGGTCCCACTGGAATATTACTGTCCAGAAAAGGATAGTTTACGATTTACAGAGATATAGGTCTAAATATGATGTGCCTGTAGGCCTATCTGTAGTTTCCTTCAAATTCAGTGAAGGTGGATATATGTCCTTCACTGCGTCATTTATATAGCGATTATTCACAGCGAGAAGATCGTCTATATAGCGTTTGATGAATAAGAAGGAACGAGCTTTAAATGGATCGGTTTTTGGAAGCGCTTGCATATAGTCATATTCATAAGAGAACAGATATAGGTCAGCCAACAGTGGTGCACAATTAGCACCCATTGAAATAACGATATGCTGTTGATATATTGTGTTGCCAAATGTTACATATATATTAATGAGACATTCAATCAACTCTGTAAACAAAGAAACATCCCATGAATGATATCTCTTCTATGCAGTAGAGCTAAAGAATGCTTAATAGCTTCAGACATTAATATATCTACGATCAGTTTTCTTGAACACAGATACTATTAATGAACTTTGACGATCAATAAGGTCCTGATGAGAGATTGTAGTATAGAGAGTCGAGAAATCCCATGTGGATACATGTGTGTACGGTATGTGACCTTTAGCATCAAGTTCTTCCGTAAAACAGTTTTTCAATAACCACATACATTCAACGCCAGAGTTTTTAGAAAGAGTGGGGCAATACTTTTCCCAAAATGCTTTTACCTCCTAAAGGGTCCTCGTCAATAGGGCTGAAAGGAGTTTGGTGATGCAGCTTCTAGAACCAGCTACATGTATAAATCTAGCTTTGTATGGTGATTTATGCATTTAAATCCAACAAATTGAAGCTTCAAACTCCATAACTTCAAGGTTACAAATTCCAAAATGTGCGAATTGTTGATTACATATTTTCATTGTGCTACATTTTAGTTGACAAAAAAACCCCAGATCGCTATATAAACCCATCATAATCTTGTAGTTCATTGTGTATTGTGACAGGTTCTACATTCTAATAACTTATCAAAGGTATTCAGCCAAAAACTGACAAATATACTCAAAAGAATATGTTTCCTCTTATGTATGTATGCATGAAATGGAAAGTCCCCTTTTGAACTAATCATGGATATATTCTTATTTGATATTTTATCCAGTCATATTTTATCCACAAATTAATTTACTTTGATTAGAAGCTCTAAAGGCAATATATTGTTGCATATAACTGTGTTTACAAACCTCAGTTCGTGGATCTCTATTTAAAGAAACCCTCCATTATTCCACCTCTTGGAATTCGTATGAAACCAGACATTGTAGCAGCTGGTATTAGGCTCAGTCAAATTTTACCTAACAAGCTCTTACCAATTCCACCATGGCAGTTAGCTCAACCAGAATTATAGTCCGTAAGCTACTAGGGTTCACCTTGCACCCCCCCCCCCCCCCCCCCCCCGCCCACTACAGAGCGAAACTACATTTTGTATGTACCTTAGGACATGTCAAATAAGAAGCAACTTGTTAACAGTCGATAAACTGGGACTCACTCCCCTTTAATCAGTTTGAAATTACCCCCTGTGTTGAAAACTACGATTTTTTTGTGACAATAGGGATAGGGTTACAAGAATAGTCTTATCTTCCACAATTATTATCCAATCGTTATAATGTGGGTCACGTATTATTCAGCATTGATTGCTGTGTCAAATATTTACAAGATACTATTACTAGTTGTTGGGTATGACGTCACCCAGGGACCATACATACAACAGGAGCAGTAGCGAAAGCGGGCGTTTTGAGGGTGCGTGAGGGTGTGTTTGAGCGATTGAGAGACCATTCTTGGTCCGAATGCGTCGTGTGAGGTGTCAAAGTGAAGCTCTTGGTGTGTAGACCACGACGTGAGGGATGGTCACATCATCTTTGACGTCATGGTGACGTCATCAGTAGGAGTAGTAGCCAAAGTGGGCATTTTGGGGGTGTGAAGGAAGGTGTTTGGGATAGAGATGGACCACCTGTCGTCCAAATGGACCGTTTGGGATGTCATCTTGTAGCTCTCTGCATGTAGACGACGAATGGTATGGTTTTCACTGGAAGTCACATCGTGCTGCTCATGCGCAGTTGACAGTAGTAACCGAAGATGTCATTTTGGGCATGGGCAATGACATGTTTGAGCAATCAAGGGACCCATGTTTGGTCCAAATGGACATTTTGGGCTATCCTAGTGACGCTTTCGTATAGTAGAGTCAGACAGGCGTGTTTTTTATTGGAATTGACGCCAATCTGCGCATGCGCAGTAGGGGTGTAGTAAGTAAAGTGGTCATTCTTGAGGTGCGCAGGTGTATATTCGAGAGATTGAGGTTCTATATCTCATCCGAAGATGAAGTGTAGGGCGTCATCTTGAAGCTCTCGTAGTGTAGACCACGACTTGAGGGATTTCCATGTCATCTGTGGCGTAATTTGTACGTCATCAGTACGAGAGGTAACGAAAGAGGCCATTTTAGGGGTGCGCAGGGATGTGTTTGAGAGACCGAGGGACCATTCTTGGTCCGAATGGGACGTGTGGTGTATCATATCGAAGCTTTCGTGGGACAGCTTCCGACTGGTCTGGTGTGTCGTTGAAGTAGGGTATATGGCTAGCATGTGCAGACAGGAAATTGTGGAAAAGGGGCGCTTGAATGGAATTTTAGCCCGGAGGTGGACCATCCCTCACGAAAGCTTCACTAGGATACCCCAACCGGTCAATTTGGACCAAACATGGGTCCCTTGATTGCCCAAACACATACTTGCCCACGCCCAAAAGGATATCTTTCGCTAGTACTGCCCAACTGCGCATGAGTAGCACGATGCGATTTCCAACAAAAACCATACCATTCGTCGTCTACATGCAGAGAGCTACACGATGACACCTCACACTGTCCTTTTGGACCCCTGATGATCCATCTCTAAACACCTTCCTTCACACCACCAAAATGCACACTTTGGCCATCCTCCTACTGACGACGTCACCAGTGACGTCACAGACGACGTAGACATCCCTCAAGTCGTGGTCTACACACCGAGGGCTTCACTTTGACACCTCACAAGACGCATTCGGACCAAGAATGGTCCCTCAATGGCTCAAACACACCCTCACCCCCACCCCCCACCCCCAAACGCCCGCTTTGGCTACTACTCCTACTGGTGTATGTATGGTCCCTGTGTGATGTCATACCCAACAAATAGTAATAGTATCTTGTAAATATTTGATGCACCAATCAATGCTGAATAATATGTGACCAACATTATAAAGATTGGATAATAATTAAGGAAGATCAGGCTATTCTTGTAAGCCTACCCCTATTGTCACAAAAAATTGCAGTTTTTAACACAGGGGGTAATTTCAAACTACATAAAACAAAGTTTCGCTCTGTAGTGGGGGGGGGGGGGTGCAAAATGACCTCTAGTAGCTCACGGACTAGTAGATATTAAACTAACGAAATATAAAAAGGCAAACAAGAGCCAGCTCTTGTATACACAAGAATTTGGTCTGTTGAGAGAAAAATACAGAACACATAAGGCTATTTATACAGATGGCTTTAAATATGGCGAGAGAGTAGCATGTGCTACTATCTGTAGTTCTAAACCTAAAACATGTCGACTATCAGGTAAAAGTTCCATTTTCTCTGCAGAAACAAAAGCTATAGTGTTGGCTTTGGAAGGTATTGGATACACTAAAATGAAAAATATGTCATATTCTCAGATTAACTGTCATGCCTTCAAGCGATTAGAAGTGGAACTTCGACTCATCCCACCATCTAGAATATTCTACAACTACATGACTGTAAATTTGATCAACAGACTGATAGAATGGCTAAGGCAGCACTAGATGATGAGGTTGATCCTGTTGGAATCCCATATAGTGATTTCAGACCCTCTATCTGTACTTGTGTGAGAGGGCTGTTTCAATCTTTATGGGATGCTGTGAATGATAACAAACTTCATGAGTTCAAAAAAACTGTAGGCTATACTCATCTGAACAGCCAGAAAAGTTTCGGTGAAGCCACGATCAGGCGATGTAGAATCGGCCACACACGACTGACTCACTAAGAAAAGAGCCAGTCCCAAGGTGTATTCCATGCCACGAAGATCTCACATTGAAACATATTCTTATCGACTGTATAGATTTTAAGATTGTAAGTGATTCTTTTTATCGAGCGACTACTTTGGAAGATCTTTTTAGTGGGGTGAGGGAAGACTGTGTATTGGGTTATTTGAGAGAAATCGGTTAGTTGCATAAGTTTTAATCCGCGTATGTTTTAATGTATTGGAATTACTAAGTTATTGGCTTGAGTACTTAGAATTTTATTGAATGAGTGCTTATGCTCAAGACATTTTTCTGTGAGTGAAACTATTCATGGGAAGTTAAACTATACAATTATTCTTCTGCACAGTCTATGCCATAAGACAAGTTATGTCTGTCGTCCAAATGGTATTGCTCTGTAGAGTGACAGATCCATTTTGCACTGGGTCCCGGGTTTGTGGGATGAGCTTCTCAGCCTCAACCATGTTTCCTGAACTAAGCCCCCACCCCTACCCTCATATATTTCTTACACCATGCTGCACTTATTCGAAGTATCCACTACCCTCGGGAACATATCCCCACCCCCGGGTCACCAAGCCCCATCCTCTGTCTCCAAAACTAAGCCTCGCCCGACCCATAACCTCATATATGCCCGGAGCTTACACCATGCTGCACTTACTCAATCCATCGCCAAATTGTGTTTTCCTATGTAACTGTGTATATTCGACATGTACGATGGACCACACAAAATGTGCAGAACCTGGCGGTGTAAATGTACACAATATTTAGTATACCAGGTTAACCAAGTACACGCGTCATATTTTACATTCAAGCAATGTCTAAATTGTGTTGTCACATAACTCCATAGCCGCGTGATGTAAAAATACAATTTATGTACCATCGCAAAGTTCTTGCTCTGAAAAATGGCATAGAGCTACAACCAAATTGTGTTATAAATATATATACGATAGATATATAAAATTAGTGCCTAAACTGGTGTGGGGGCATGCATATGCATCATGAGGCTGGTAATACGAGTGTCATTCAGGAGATATCTGTTGTCCACATTGTATTTCTCAATGGATGGTGGGCATTGAATTGAATTACTGGTAACTGTATACAAGCTATTCTATATAGGACTAATATCTGAGACTAGTGCGCGATGAGTAGTATAGAAAGGGCACGCGATCTCCCTATCCCTATAAACTAACCCATGAGGGTGAATGAACCCATGGGGGTGAATGAGCCATGGGGGTGAATGAGCACTCGTAAGACTAATATCTGAGACTCAGAGAATTACTGTAAAATACATAAGAATGCGTTATATTGTTAGACAGATATTTCGGGTAAATAAATAACAGTACCAATATATTCATAATGATATGGACGTCCAAATAACTGCCGAGTGATTCCTATATCCACGTTGATTGGCCAAGGTGTGAATTACCTTAAAAATACTTGGGAACTATATCTACAGCTTGGTGTGAATATGATATCTGGCCCCTAAATATACAATACCGTGAAGTGTTTACCTGAAATCGATTGAGAGAACTAGACTGTGATACATCAAAGTACATAATTATTGCCAAGCGTATCTACATTGCATATCCATCATTCTTCCAAAATAGTTCAATCTGCAAAAAGTGTGTGTTTTCTATATAATAGTGTCATTATGGGCTCCGTTTTTTTTATAATAATAGTATAATTCCCTGATCCTGGTTGTCCGAGGAAATTTCACCCCACACCTTGATATACACCCATTCAACACACATGAACGACTGGACGTACAGTCACGATTCATATCATCGGACAGCTCGCGTAAAAGTGCCATGAAGTTTGTATTTGAGCTGGACAAGGGCGTTGGATACCATTGAGAGTTACGAATACATTTCCACGCGAAAAGTCTGAAATTTACTGAACATTTTTGTCATTCCATCAGTTTCACGTAGTATCAGAATAGTAAAATATAAAATCGGTGAACGCCATTCGTGAATACGAATTACAATCCGCCATGACCGCATAGCTAGTCATTTCATCACTAGCAATAATAACGAGAGATCCTGAAGGATCTTGGCGCCCACCATTGTCCGATAATTGTAAGCTAATGACAAGAGGATCTTTTTGTCCATTGTTACTGAAAACGCCGAGATATTATCTTCCTAAGTTTCAGGAGTTTCAAGATTTCTAGAAACTGTACATCATGTCGGTTGTTATAGTACAAGTGAAATGAGCAAAGCTAGTCTGAAAGTGAATGTCCAGAGGATCCTTCATCTTCGTTTTGTAGTATTTTTTCCCCCGCATGTGTCATCATTGGGTACTGGAAGCGAAGACAAATCTCTCTGACACTTTCGCATGAGCTATGAAACATACTTAAGATTTTATAATGAGGAACGAATGCTATTTCTGTTCTGTTTACTGGGCTAGTTTGAGATATCTTTTAAGATACCATGCTCGAAAATAGTAAGATGGTACAAAACTTAATACTGAAGGGATCCGGTCTGTGCAGTAATGTTGAAACTTTGAAAGTGTCTGAATCCCGATTATCTCTCTTGGATCGAAACACGCAGTAGTCTACAGTTGTCGTGTTGTGACGTGTCACAAGAGTGACGTCCCTTCGTGTAGCCGACCCATCGGCAGACGAAACGGTGGGGCAGTTCACTTGCAATGGCATGGACTAAAGTAAACTGATTTAAAATTTGAAGAAATACATTTTAATTCGGAATCATTGATGTAGAAGGTGAAGGTATGGATATTTTCACCTTACGTCAATATATAGAATACTACCGTTTGATCCACTTTACTCTTGTGATGCAGGTCACAACATCACAAATACCAAGTATTAAAAATTTATCTTGCACAACTAGGCCCCATCATGGTGGGACACCATGACCAAATTTCAGAAGATCCGTGCAGTAGTTCCTGAGAAATCGCGATAACAAGGTTTCATGGGGAAATCCAAGATGGCCGCCTTGTGGCCATCTTGGATTTTCGAATCGGACCAGAAAAGGTATCTTGCACAACTAGACCCCATGGGGAACCTGTGTACCAAATTTGAGAAAGATCCATCCAGTACTTCCTGAGAAATCACAATAACAAATGTTCATGGGGAAATCCAGATGGCCGCCCTGTGGCCATATTGGATTTTCGAATCGGACCAGAAAAGGTATCTGCACATCTAGATCCCAAGGGGAACCTGTGTACCAAATTTCAGAAGATCCGTGCAGTAGTTCCTGAGAAATCGCGATAACAAGGTTTCATGGGGAAATCCAAGAATAGCTGCCGCGCCTTGTGGCCATATTGGATTTTTGATTCGGACCGAAAAAGGAATCTTGCACAACTAGACCCTAAGGGGAACCTGTGTACCAAATTTGAGAAAGACCCATGCAGTAGTTCCTGAGAAATGACGATAACAAAGTTTCATGGGGAAATCCAAGATGGTCGCATGTTGAAACTCTGAAATACCGTATTAAAAAAGTTGTCTTGCACAACTAGGCCCCATGTGGGACCTGTGAACCAAATTTCAGAAAGATCCATGAAGTATTTCCTGAGAATTCACGATAACAATGTTTAAATGGGAAATTCAAGTTGGCCACCTGGAGGCCATATTGGATTTTCGAATCGGACCAAGAAAGGTATCTTGCGCAACTGGACCACAAGGGGAACCTGTGTACCAAATTGGAGAAATATCCATGCAGTACTTCCTGAGAAATCACGATAACAAAATTTCATGGGGAAATCCATAATGGTCAACTGGTGGGCATATTACATTTCGAATCGGACCGAAAATGGCATCTTGCACAACTAGTCCCCAAGGGGAACCTGTGTACCAAATTTGAGAAAGATCCACCCAGTACTTCTGGAGATATCACGATAAAGTTTCATGGGGAAATCCAAGATGGCCGCCTGGTGGCCATACTACATTTTCGAATCGGACCAGAAAAGGTATCTTGCACAACTAGACCCCAACGGAAACCTGTGTACCAAATTTGAGAAAGATCCATGCAGCAGTTCCTGAGAAATCACGATAAAGGTTCATGGGGAAAACCAAGATGGCTGCCTGGTGGCCATATTGGATTTTCGAATTGAACCAGAAATGGTATCTTACACAACTAGACCTCAAGGGGAACCTGTGTACCAAATTTGAGAAAGATCCATGCAGTAGTTCCGGAGAAATCGCGATAACAAGGTTTCATGGGGAAATCCAAGATGGCCGCCTTGTGGCCATATTGGATTTTCGAATCGAACCAGAAAAGGTATCTTGCACAACTAGACCCCAAGAGGAACCTGTGTACCAAATTTGAGAAAGATCCATGCAGTACTTCCTGCGAAATCACGATAACAAATGTTCATGGGGAAATCCAAGATGGCCGCATTGTGGCCATATTGGATTTTCGAATCGGAACAGAAAAGGTATCTTGCACAACTAGACCCAAAGGGGAACCTGTGTACCAAATTTCATGGGGAAAATCCAAGATGATGTGGGACCTGTGAACCAAATTTCAGAAAGATCCATGAAGTATTTCCTGAGAATTCACGATAACAATGTTTAAAAGGGAAATTCAAGTTGGCCACCTGGTGGCCATATTGGATTTTCGAGTCGGACCAAAAAAGGTATCTTGCGCAACTGGACCACAAGGGGAACCTGTGTACCAAATTGGAGAAATATCCATGCAGTACTTCCCGAGAAATCACGATAACAATATTTCATGGGGAAATCCATAATGGTCAACTGGTGGGCATATTACATTTCGAATCGGACCGAAAATGGCATCTTGCACAACTAGTCCCCAAGGGGAACCTGTGTACCAAATTTGAGAAAGATCCACGCAGTACTTCTGGAGAAATCACGATAAAGTTTCATGGGGAAATCCAAGATGGCCGCCTGGTGGCCATACTAGATTTTCGAATCGGACCAGAAAAGGTATCTTGCACAACTAGACCCCAAGAGAAACCTGTGTACCAAATTTGAGAAAGATCCATGCAGTAGTTCCGGAGAAATCGCGATAACAAGGTTTCATGGGGAAATCCAAGATGGCCGCATTGTGGCCATGTTGGATTTTCGAATCGGACCAGAAAAGGTATCTTGCACAACTAGACCCCAAGGGGAACCTGTGTACCAAATTTGAGAAAGATCCATGCAGTAGTTCCGGAGAAATCGCGATAACAAGGTTTCATGGGGAAATCCAAGATGGCTGCCTGGTGGCCATATTGGATTTTCGAATCGGACCAGAAAAGGTATCTTGCACAACTAGACCCCAAGGGGAACCTGTGTACCAAATTTGAGAAAGACCCATGCAGTAGTTCCTGAGGAATCGCGATAACAAGGTTTCATGGGGGAAATCCAAGATGGCTGCCTGGTAGCCATATTGGATTTTCGAATCGGACCAGAAAAGGTTTCTTGCACAACTAGACCCCAAGGGGAACCTGTGTACCAAATTTAGAAAAGATCCATGCAGTAGCTCCGGAGAAATCGCGGTAACAAGGTTTCATGGGGAAATCCAAGATGGCTGCCTGGTGGCCATATTGGATTTTCGAATCGGACCAGAAAAGGTGTCTTGCACAACTAGACCCCAAGGGGGACCCGTGTACCAAATTTGAGAAAGATCCATGCAGTAGTTCCGGAGAAATCGTGATAACAAGATTTCATGGG
>JAVTVY010026972.1:0-11434 GCA_036873755.1 Hanleya hanleyi
AAATGCCCACTTTCGCTACTACTCGTCCTGATGACGTCACCCATGACGTCACAGATGCTGTGGATATCCCTGAACTCGGAATGTACACCCCGAGAGCTACAACATGGCACCTCTCAGGACGCATTCGGACCAAGGATGGTTCATCTCTACTCCGAATACCTTTCTTCACTGCCCCAAAATGTCCACTTTCGCTACTACTCCTACTGATGACGTCAACAATGACGTCACAGATGCTTCGGATATGCCTCAACTCGGAATGTACACCTCGAGAGCTACAAAATGACACCTCACACGACGCATTCGGACTAAGGATAGTCCCTCTCTACACCAAACTCACCCCCACGCACCCACAAAATGTCCACTTTCGCTACTACTGGTACCGATGACGTCATCAATGACGTCACAGATGACGCGGACATCCCTCAAATCGGAATGTACACCCCGAGAACTACAAGATGACACCTTCCAGGACGCATTCGAACCGTGAATAGCCCATCTCGAGCCCCAAATACCTTCATGTACTGCCCGAAAATGTCCACTTTCGCTACTACTCGTACCGATGACGTCACCGATGACGTCACAGATGACAGCGACATCCCTCAAATCGGAATGTACACCCCGAGAACTACAAGATGACACCTTCCAGGACGCATTCGAACCGTGAATAGCCCATCTCGACCTCAAATACCTTCCTTCACTGCCCCAAAATGGCCACTTTACTTACTACAACCAACTGCGCATGCGCAGATTGACGCGACTTGCATTCAAAAACACGCCATTCTGACTCAACCCCACACAAGCTTCACTTTGACACCTTCCACGACCCATTCGAACCCATGGCGGTCCATCTCTATCCTGAAAATACACCCACATACCCCCCAAAATGCCTGTTTTCTATACTACGGGCCAGGCTGCGCATGCGCAGACTATTGAACACGGACGGACCATTAGTGTAGTCAAGTGCTCCTCCACGAGAGCTTCAAAATAAGACCTCATACGACATCATAGGAGCATTAGGGACTCACCTAGACTCCAACACGTCCACCCCGTATGGCCCTATACACCCATAGCCATGCAGTATAGGCCTATGGGCCTACCCAGGCCTTGGTGACTTTTTTCAAAAATTTCACCGATTCGCTCCGCGACCCTTGTTATGATGTTGTAAATGTTGAGACGTGAAAAACGAGACCCCACAACCCTACCGCAAATGTCGAGAAGTCAGTTTCCCAGTGGGACAAACATCGGTCCTATACCTCCAGTATGGGAATATATATTTATATATATATATGTCTATATGGGGCTATATCGTACTTTTTCAAAAATTTCACCGATTCGCACGGGGACACTTCCTATCGTGTTCTACATGACGAGACGAGTAAAACGAGACCCCACAACCCTACCGCAAATGTATAGAAGTACGTTTCCCAGGGGGACAAACATTGATCCTATACCCCAGTATGGGACTATATGAGGTTCGGTGACTTTTTTCAAAAATTTCACCGATTCGCACGGGGACACTTCTTATCATGTTTGTCTTGACGAGACGAGTAAAACGAGACCCCACAACCCTACCGCAAATGTATAGAAGTAGGTTTCCCAGGATGGTCCTATACCTCCCATACCCCATATAGGCATTTTCCCGTAATTTAGAATAAAGTCCGTGTTCCGTATTTTTTCAGGAAAATTTTTACATACACCCACCCTGGAACTAGGGGGGAGATAACTCTATTGACAGGCGAGCCCCGTTAAGCCCGGCGACCTATATACCCCCCCCCATACCCCATATAGGCATTTTCCCGAATTTTTCGATAAAGTCCGTGTTCCGTTTTTTTTTAGGAAAAATTTTACATGCACCCACCCAGCCAGCAAATACCCCTTCACCTAGGCTTCACATTGATACCTCACTCGACCCCATTGGACCATTAGGGGCTCCCCTAGCTCCAACACGGCTATTTCCATACCCTTGGGCCACCGCGCATGCGCAGAATGCCGATACTTCAACCCCACACCCAGTCCATGAGATGCCCCCTCACGAATGCTTCACATTGATACCTCATACAACTCCATCGGTCCATTAGGGGCTCCCCTAGCTCCAAAAAGGCTATTTTCATACCCTTCGGCCACCGCGCATGCGCAGAATGACGCTATTTCAGCCCCACACCCAACCCATTAGATGCCCCTTCACCTAAGCTTCACTTTGATACCTCACTCGACCCCATCGGACCATTATTGGCTTCACTAGCTCCAAAACGGCTATTTTCATACCCTCGGGCCACCGCGCATGCGTAGAATGGCGATATTTCAACCCCACACCCACCCCATTAGATGCCCCTTCACCTAGGCTTTACTTTGATACCTCACTCGAGCCAATTGGACCATTTATGGCTCCCCTAGCTCCAACACGGCTATTTCCATATCCTTAGGCCACACGAGTTGTCTCCCTTGCGTCAATGTGTGCAGATGGCGCTACGGTCGACGCCGTGATATGGAAAGGGCGGCCCCACACCATCCTGGAGCCGCCATTTTGTTTGTTGTTTTCTTGCGGAGATACACGGGACAATAAACACTCGACCCTAGGGTGGTACCAGGGTGCGAAATAGCCTTTTGCCCGGTTGCCTGGGGCAACCTAAATTTCCTTTGGGCAACCAAATTTTGTCCACATTGCAATGCATTTGGATGTGTTGGTTGCCCGTGCTTGCCGATAGGCAACTAGAATTTGTTTGTCTATTTCATACCCTGGGTACAGATGCTAGACTGATCCTATTAACATGGTACAACACCTATAGATTATGTTTAATATGAAATAGGCAAAGCCTAGAAGCGAACGCAGATAAAAAATCTGCCTTCTCTTCTGGCTTTACCTATTACATATCAAGTTAAAAAATCCAAATGAAATTCCCAATATTATAATTTATACTCTGCGAATGCAGTGGAAAAAACAGAGATTTGGATGGGAATAATAATAATTTCATTTATTGCACAATACAATTTCAATTCAATTCATTCCTTTACGCCCAAACCACTCTCTGTGATATATGGGGGAAAATACATGGATAACAGCTCGAAACAGCCTTTAAACAAATAAACAATTATCAAAGTAAAACACTTAACATGGAGTGTCAAGTAAACTTACAATCAGCATAACCAAGTTTGTAGTTTAGATACTTTGTTGTATATGATAATAAATTGATATATTAACGTTGCTGCTGACAGTTCATCTATGAACTCTTTACCTATGGAATAAACTTGCGGAATAAATTATGCAAAAATATTAATTTCCACATATGGTATGATGGCCCTAACATTTTTCCATGGGTACCGTAGGTAGGGTAAACTATATATTTTCAGAAAGGTGAGTTGTCTCACCTTTATTATGGGATATAGAAAATTTCTGGTTTTAGGGTTGTCCAGCGAAGTACACCTATAAAAATAGTTCCAAATTGTTTATTCTTTCTCAGACCAAAATAGTTATCCTTCAGTGATTGACAGGCTTTGTAGGCCTATATATAGTCACTTAACATGTACTTAATCTCAAATCTGTATTAAATAATACTCTATTAATTGTTTTCTTTTGAGATATCAGATTAATACGCACTAAAGTATGGAAGCCTGCTATGGTCACTCTTCCAAAGATTGACCTCAGCTCAGAGAAATGCAGTTCAGGAGGCAACATGTACATGTGTAAAGAGCTGCCCTACCATAGCTCTTGGGGCTGTACATGTATCTATGCTGGGTCTAATTTCTGAAGAATGAAGAGGTCAAGCTAAAACTAGGTCATCACATGGACTGGTGTTAGGAATATATGTACATGTATGTAGTGAAATTAATGAATCAATTGAACTTAAACTTAGAAATAATACTATCTGACATGTCTGAGAACTGAAATATTCTGAGATGGATGCCTTGGCACTTGTGTTCTAATACTTTCATTCAGTGCCAGTACCGGGTGTATGTATAATAGTAGTACCACTACATACGGATCAGCTTGGTATTATGGCCAGTTTTCGTGTGTTTTTCGGGGGGCTTTTCAAACAAATAGATACTATTTTGAATTGAAACTCTGGGAAAGAAATCTGCTGCTCAGGAAGCAGCTATATCTCCACTATTGCTACCAGTCAATCAATAGTCTCTGAAAATGATACTCGGGTGAGTCGGGTATGACAATCAGTGAAAAACTATTTTTCCTGTTAGCCATTAATTACAAAATACTAATTTACAAATGGAAGTACAATGTGCAATAAAATCTAGATTATGCAAAGAAAATTTCACTTGCGATGGATGGTATCTGGCCCAACCCTCAATCAAGCAATAGCATTTATCTTCTGAACCACCTTTCTATATATGCCCATGGGCCTAGTTACAATCCTTAAGCTTTGGGGATTCATATAAATAAAAACTTATGATGGAAACCATTCTTGAATTGTTTGTTGTTTTTTTTCAAGTCGGGAGAAAAAAAAACCACGCACAACTTACGAAGTTACATCGCCCACACGGGATGATGACGCCATGCTTGGAAAACCCCTTTCATTTGTTGCATTTCATGAAGCTATCTATATATTTTTACAATCATTGATGCTTTGGTGATTCGTATAAATAAAATCTGATGATGGAAACCTTTCTTGAACTTGTATGTTGTCTAGTCAGTAGAAAACAAAAACACAACACACGACGGCCGCAGTTTCCCCACACAATTGTCACATGACATGACGTTATTTGGCGATTCTCGATGTAATAAACTCTAAATCGAGGCTGAAAAGAATGTAGCCAGTGATTCATATATCACGGGACCGTTAAGTGGTCAATTTTTCGCTACGAGGCCGAAACAACCAATCACAGGTGTGTTTAGATAAGGCTATCAAGAAGCCGCTGACAACGGCTTTCCGGCGCAAGTTTAAGAACATGAGCCGCTCACGCTGGATGAGCTTGTCAATCTCACGCTTCATATACAATGCGTTCCAACTGAGAAAATGCAAAAATTTAATTGTCCCTGTGTAATATTCTCTCTCAATTCTCTATTGTTCCGTGATGCTGCGCTTATAGACAGGATAAGGCACTCAACATTCTGCTATATTTACAGGTTACATGTAGGGCCTAGCCATGTTGGACTGGGTTTCGTATTGATCTATATCAAGTTCTTCAGTCACAAGCTACTGTTATCACTACTCCTTGATTTTTGCCTGGTCATGTTCACATCTCACAAGTTGTTTGAGTGTTATTGTATCCAGTCCTTAATGGACATGTAAATTGTTTCTATGATACCATAAAGTTGAATTGAATTGAACGACTTGCCGTAGGCAATGAGTTAAGTAACTTTTGGCAGCAATTAATATAAACAATTATGTACATGTATATGTGTGTAACGGCACAATCTATAATTGGTGGAGGAAGGAAGTAAAATGGATAACAGTGTTCACTAGAACTTTGGCTAAATACTACTTCAGTTACATTCGGAAAAAAAATGAATAAGAAAAACTTCATGTATAAGGTATATCGTTGATACAGATGGTACATATCAATTTGCATTGTGGCTATAATTAGATTAATAGTTATAAATAGGCAAAATGTTGGTTAGGCTTTACTCTCGTTAAATGTCCTAGGCCAATATTCCACATAAAGATAGCTTTTTTTTACAAACTTAGGTACATATCAATACTAGTTTGTATTGACTGGGATGCCTGTATTGCTCCCTCATGTTTTCACAGAAAGGCCGGCATACAAATAATGGTTCTCGTCGCCAACTGCATTGATTGTTGTCACCGAGTTCACATAGTCTTTCTTCAAGTATTTTATTACTCCACGCCCGGTATTAATACCGTACGCATCTTTCAAGTTATGACGTTACATCACCTGAGTTACGTCCCTTTGCGCAGCGACAAATTCCTCTGGCGAAACGATAGGGCCAATCCCCTATCCTTTAACATAGCGGGGTGTAAAGGTTACTTAATTCAAGGACTATTTCAGTTGTGAAACATCGAGTTACGCTTTGATGGCCTTGGTAAAGGAGTATTATTGGGAGAGAAATAACATTGCGCTACCCCAAATATTATGGGGTTTCGCCAAATGACGTCAGTGCGCAAAGTGAATTCACTCAGACGAAGTAACGTCATAACTCGAAACATGCGTATTGGAAGTCTATACTCTCTAAAACATCTTGAGTGAAATTCACTCAAGTTTGAGTGGAAATTCATACCACTCAAGTATTTGAGTGAAATATTTCACTCAAGTTTAGTGAAATTTGACTCAAGTAATTGAGTGAATGTTACTTCAATGTTACTTCACTCTAACTTGAGTGATTTTGTCCACCACTTGAGCGATTTATTGACCCAAACTTGAGCGGAATCCACTCAACTAGATAACTTGACATGAAGTCGTGCCTAAAACACATCTAAATCATGACTAAATCCAGGACAGAATCGCATTCCAAAGCGTTCCAATGGCCCTGTGAAACTGGTATCTGTAATGTCGGTGCCTTGATATATTCCCATGTATGGCTAAACTAAGACAATGAAAGAAACAATTTCCATCACCAGGGATATCAATAATGTTGCACTGTAATGCATCCATTAATTTCAGTTCAGATTGTTTTACGCTTTTTCTGGCATAAGAATGATCCCAAACATTGTTTGGTTGTGTCTTTACATAGTTGTGATCTATTGTAAAAATATCAATGACAACTGAGAATGAGGAAGAAAATAACCGGATTACAAAAAGTAATTGAAAAAGATAAAATTAAAAAATTTATGTAAGGGGAGTAAATCCAATGTTTTATGTAGAGTTAATTCCCCTCGCTGTAAGTTTCACTTTCGGTTGGAGTTGCAATGCATGTTCAGTTTTATGGCAAGCCGTTTTGGTATTTATTCCTTTATTTTTGATATCAAAAATTCTTTTTTTGATATCAAAAATAAATGTGCGCCGTTTTGGTATTTAATCGGATAATTGTTGATATCAAAAATAAGACGTATTTTGACATCAACAATTTATTTTTGGATACTAACAATTCTTTTTGATATCGTAAAATAGAATTGTTGATATCAAAAATACTATTTTGATATCAAAATAAACTGTTTATTTTTGATATCAAAATTCTTTTTTGATATCAAAATATTATTTTTGATATCAAAAATACTATTTTCTTGATATCAAAATTCTTTTCGATATCAAAAATAAAAGCTTATTTCTTTTGATATCAAAAATGGAAATATTTTGATAGCTTCTGTACCTTTTGATATCAAAATAAATGAATACATATTAAAAACGGCTTCTGCCATATGGTGCTTCGTTTGGTATTTATTCCTTTATTTTTGATATCAAAAATTCTTTTTTTGATATCAAAAATAAATGTGCGCCGTTTTGGTATTTAATCGGATAATTGTTGATTCTCTCGCCTCCTGTACAGCTGACAATGCATTTTGTACAACATTTCTAACAACAGCGTTAGCCTGAGTTGGGTTACCCGAATCAGCCATTCTCCATTTTTTTTTTGGCGCCAAACGACGGGTGTCGGGACTGAGGAGTGAAATTGTATCAATCAATAAACAAGGGGAAAATTTCGATTGAATGATAGCTCTTGAATATCATCCTCGCGAGCCAGTGTATCGATCGATCTATTAGAATCGATACACTGGCTTGGTTAGTTACCCATACTAGTTCTGGACATAAATAGGTCAGGAGGTTTCCCCATAATCAATCCAATCAGTGAACGCGCTAAGCTAACTGATTATGCCAATCCACTGCGAGGTATGAGAGGTGACAGGTTTGGATTTCATCGCGGACCAAAGTGCTTTGATGTTGGGATGAAATCAACATCGGAAGTCCAGCAAAACCCGCAGGCTTGGGATACCGACATGCCAATTCAAAACAAGCGCAGGGGATGAAATGTACGGGATTGTACAATGGAGGAATCGAATAGAGAACTCATTCGAATCACCAAAAATGTCCAGGTAAACCCTCTGCGAGGATTTAGGATTTACCTGGACTTGTGAAGATGCTTGAATATATGAACAACCAACGACAGAATTTGTGTAATTTGCATTATGATTTTTATGAGTTATTTTGTATGGTAGCACTTTTTGAGATGAAGCCAAAGATGGAAGATAAATCTTGGTAAGGGAGAGCGCATTATTTCCGTTTTGGCAGGCCCGTAGCCAAGGGGGGGTTTCTGGGTTCGGGCGAACCCCCCCCCCTTTGGAAATATTATATACTTTTCTCATATAAATGCCCTTTTCAAACACTGAAGCGAACCCCCCATTTACCCCTTTTCCCATACAGCGAACCCCATGATGTGCCCTTTTGGAGTGAAGGCGAACCACCCCTCGGTAAATCCTGGCTACGGCCCTGTTTGGTGTAAGTGGTCCTCTATTTTTGATATCAAAAATAAACGGTTTATTTTTGATATCAAAAATACTATTTTGGATATCAAAAATTCTTTTTTTGATATCAAAAATAAACGGTTTATTTTGGATATCAAAAATTCTTTTTTTGATATCAAAAATAGTATTTTTGATATCAAAAAAAGAATTTTTGATATCCAAAATAGTATTTTTGATATCAAAAATAAACTTTTATTTTTGATATCAAAAAAAGAATTTTTGATATCCAAAATAGTATTTTTGATATCAAAAAAAGAATTTTCGATATCAAAAAAAGAATTTTTGATATCAAAATAAATGAATAAATACCAAAACGGCTTGCCATACAGTTTGAGTGAAATTGAATATTTATAAGCTAAAGGCAGTACGAGTGTTGCAGCATAAGGCAGTTGAACTACCAATAGTTAAATATTCCTAGGTTATGAAAGTAACGACAGTAGTAAAATAATGTCAACACTTATTTGTGCAGCAAATTTTCAATTCAATTCGATTTATTTCTATACATGGAACATACAGAAATATTAAAAGGTTCATATTAAAAACTACAGGACAAGACAAATGCATATACATACACATACATATAGATACATACATGTGCACACAGATAGAACATGGTACCTTAACAAAGTTATTTGGTCAAACCCAGTGTGAGTAAATACAATTTACCCATATAATCAGTCATGTGGCAGGGATGCAATTTCGTTCCTTTTAACAAACCTCTGCTGAAATCAACCCTTTCTTTGTTGAGCCGAAATATTGGAAAAGTTGCACTTCATGACCGCTGGTGTGTTGACAGTCCGAAGCGTATGACGTTGGTGTTATGAATATTCTTTCTAGCAGACGACAAGACTTTCCTGACTCGTACAAATTCAATTCAATTCAATATTTATTGTACTGAACACCCTAGACAGGGCAGAGTACATGTAGAACACGAAAGAAGCGGCATCAGCTTCGAACAATCAAATGTTCGCCCCGTACAAATGCGGTATGAACTTTATCGTAGACTCGTACCTTGCCATTGACTCGCGCGGAGATCCACCCGTTTGAGCAAGGGGAAGGTACGAGTCTAAACTTTATCGCTGATAGGGATTTCACAATGAATACTTGGAGGTTTTATTTGGAGTTATTGTTTAGTTTTGTTTACTGGATTGATTGATTCATAAAGAAATCACGTGTGCGTATGATTTCCAGATTTACAGAGAAAATCGTACCTCCCGTCATGCATCAAATCACAGAATTCAAGATGGAACCCACCATGAAACCGGAAGTTAGTCAATTCGGTAACAACATTTTCGATCGCTAAGGTAGTAAGGGTTCAGGTCTCATTTGGACACACGCTCTATCTAAGAATGCGAACGCTTCGCGTTCGCATATTATTATTATATGGCTTAGAGGTTTTTTTGAGGGTAATGTGAGGGTTTTTTCTCCCCGTGACGTCCCCACCGCCTCGTTTGCTCCCTTGCGCCGTCTAAAAACACCGCCATTTTACAAGTAATTAATTAAAATTAATTAATTAATTTATTTATTTATTTGAAATACTAGTACCCATCCTCCGTATGGCAGAACTGTACAACCCAGAACAAGTCTAGACATGCCTTGATCACGTGATCGTCATTGGGAAACCTCCACTGGGGAATCCCCCGAAAAGTTCCTCCTCAATCCTCCCCCGGGGAGAACAAAAAAGTAGGTCAATATGCGCTGTGCCGTCTTTATACTACTACTAGCGGTAAAAGATTGTAAAAATTGACCCTTTTTTTGCGAAAATGTCCTATAACAGTGGCGATCACTACACTGATATACAAATGATCATTCAATCCGGGGTTTGCACTATAATTCAAGTTATTTCTTGGACAATACTATTTTGCCTAGATAGCAGGGGCGGTGCATTGATGCGTGGTTGACCACATAAGCTTAGTGGTCCTTTCTCGGAATAGTAGCGAAAATTATCCATATTCATCATATTTACACCAGTTAAATAGTGACTTTGTGTCTGGGTTAGATTTTTTACCTGTATTTCCAGGGTTTCTCCGTGAAAATTATTCGGGCGTTCGTATCTCTCGTTTGTGAATAAATAAATACTGAACAAATGACTGGGATCTCAATCAAAAACAAATTTTATGGTGACAAAGTTCTGAAAAAATCTTTTCAGCCAACGTGTTGACCTTTTTCGTGCAAATGGGTGATAGGCCCTATGTGATTGAATTGGAGCACATTATTCGTTTCTCGGAGAAAATCACACGGGGTCTTTGAGTCCGATATCGCCAAACTGTTGCGTTGTTCTCTGACCGATTGCAATTAGTATAGCCCTTCTGGTAAGCATTGTTGATGATAATTTTACTTCCCCTGTAATATGCAACAATTGATAAAGATATGTGACAAGCTAAACATTTACTTCTCTGCTATGTTTGCTTTCTGTTTCATTCTTTCTTTCCTTTTTTTCTCTCTTTTTCTGTTCTTTTTTTTGTTTTTTTGCCGGACGTCAATATTTGGGGGGGCTTAGCCCCCCCCCCCCTTGTCTACGCCCTAGGCTAGACAGAAGCAATATGAACAACAAATTAAAGTTGATTGACGAAGGCATTCAGAAGCTGTCCGACAGAAAAGATTGAACAAAAGGGAAATTTGCATAAGGAGATTTGCATATAATAACAAATGTAGATCAAACACAAGTATCCAGTCTTGCACAGAGCTTTAAAGGCAATAGGTGTCTTCCCCTAGACAGGAGCAATATGCACAACAATTTAGAAGTTGATTGACGAAGGCATTCGGACGCTATCAGTAGAGGGTGTTTAGCCGGTTCTAAGCCAACGTTATATGTAATACGCCACAAAATAGTGTTTTTGTTACTTAATATGTAATAATCCTTGTTTTTTTACATAATATTTTTTGTTACATAATAAGTAATAATCCTTAAAATAGTGTTTTTGTTACTTCATATGTATTAATCCCTGTTTTGGTACTAAATATGTAAGTTCTTTTTTTAGAGCATCACCTCAGTTCTGTTTTTAGATTCTGGCATCATTGTTAGTACACCTGTTATATTGTTATTTCCTGTTCCTTTGTCTTTA
>JAVTVY010026973.1:3720-115970 GCA_036873755.1 Hanleya hanleyi
AACTCAGCGATATTGACATTAGGAGAGTCTGCTTACTTGAACAAACTCAGCGATATTAACATTAGGAGAGTCTGCTTACTTGAACAAACTCAGCGATATTGACATTAGGAGAGTCTGCTTACTTGAACAAACTCAGCGATATTGACATTAGGAGAGTCTGCTTACTTGAACAAACTCAGCGATATTGACATTAGGAGAGTCTGCTTACTTGAACAAACTCAGCGATATTGACATTAGGAGAGTGCTTACTTGAACAAACTCAGCGATATTGACATTAGGGGAGTCTGCTTACTTGAACAAACTCAGCGATATTGACATTAGGAGAGTCTGCTTACTTGAACAAACTCAGCGATATTGACATTAGGAGAGTCTGCTTGCTTGAACAAACTCAGCGATATCGACATTAGGAGAGTCTGCTTGCTTGAACAAACTCAGCGATATCGACATTAGGAGAGTCTGCTTGCTTGAACAAACTCAGCGATATCGACATTAGGAGAGTCTGCTTGCTTGAACAAACTCAGCGATATCGACATTAGGAGAGTCTGCTTACTTGAACAAACTCAGCGATATCGACATTAGGAGAGTCTGCTTGCTTGAACAAACTCAGCGATATCGACATTAGGAGAGTCTGCTTACTTGAACAAACTCAGCGATATCGACATTAGGAGAGTCTGCTTACTTGAACAAACTCAGCGATATCGACATTAGGAGAGTCTGCTTACTTGAACAAACTCAGCGATATCGACATTAGGAGAGTCTGCTTACTTGAACAAACTCAGCGATATCGACATTAGGAGAATCTGCTTACTTGAACAAACTCAGCGATATTGACATCAGGAGAATCTGCTTACTTGAACAAACTCAGCGATATCGACATTAGGAGAGTCTGCTTGCTTGAACAAACTCAGCGATATCGACATTAGGAGAGTCTGCTTGCTTGAACAAACTCAGCGATATCGACATTAGGAGAGTCTGCTTGCTTGAACAAACTCAGCGATATCGACATTAGGAGAGTCTGCTTGCTTGAACAAACTCAGCGATATCGACATTAGGAGAGTCTGCTTGCTTGAACAAACTCAGCGATATCGACATTAGGAGAGTCTGCTTGCTTGAACAAACTCAGCGATATCGACATTAGGAGAGTCTGCTTGCTTGAACAAACTCAGCGATATCGACATTAGGAGAGTCTGCTTGCTTGAACAAACTCAGCGATATCGACATTAGGAGAGTCTGCTTGCTTGAACAAACTCAGCGATATCGACATTAGGAGAGTCTGCTTGCTTGAACAAACTCAGCGATATCGACATTAGGAGAGTCTGCTTGCTTGAACAAACTCAGCGATATCGACATTAGGAGAGTCTGCTTGCTTGAACAAACTCAGCGATATCGACATTAGGAGAGTCTGCTTGCTTGAACAAACTCAGCGATATCGACATTAGGAGAGTCTGCTTGCTTGAACAAACTCAGCGATATCGACATTAGGAGAGTCTGCTTGCTTGAACAAACTCAGCGATATCGACATTAGGAGAGTCTGTTTGCTTGAACAAACTCAGCGATATCGACATTAGGAGAGTCTGCTTGCTTGAACAAACTCAGCGATATCGACATTAGGAGAGTCTGCTTGCTTGAACAAACTCAGCGATATCGACATTAGGAGAGTCTGCTTGCTTGAACAAACTCAGCGATATCGACATTAGGAGAGTCTGCTTGCTTGAACAAACTCAGCGATATCGACATTAGGAGAGTCTGCTTGCTTGAACAAACTCAGCGATATCGACATTAGGAGAGTCTGCTTGCTTGAACAAACTCAGCGATATCGACATTAGGAGAGTCTGCTTACTTGAACAAACTCAGCGATATCGACATTAGGAGAGTCTGCTTGCTTGAACAAACTCAGCGATATCGACATTAGGAGAGTCTGCTTGCTTGAACAAACTCAGCGATATCGACATTAGGAGAGTCTGCTTGCTTGAACAAACTCAGCGATATCGACATTAGGAGAGTCTGCTTGCTTGAACAAACTCAGCGATATCGACATTAGGAGAGTCTGCTTGCTTGAACAAACTCAGCGATATCGACATTAGGAGAGTCTGCTTACTTGAACAAACTCAGCGATATCGACATTAGGAGAGTCTGCTTGCTTGAACAAACTCAGCGATATCGACATTAGGAGAGTCTGCTTGCTTGAACAAACTCAGCGATATCGACATTAGGAGAGTCTGCTTGCTTGAACAAACTCAGCGATATCGACATTAGGAGAGTCTGCTTGCTTGAACAAACTCAGCGATATCGACATTAGGAGAGTCTGCTTGCTTGAACAAACTCAGCGATATCGACATTAGGAGAGTCTGCTTGCTTGAACAAACTCAGCGATATCGACATTAGGAGAGTCTGCTTGCTTGAACAAACTCAGCGATATCGACATTAGGAGAGTCTGCTTGCTTGAACAAACTCAGCGATATCGACATTAGGAGAGTCTGCTTGCTTGAACAAACTCAGCGATATCGACATTAGGAGAGTCTGCTTGCTTGAACAAACTCAGCGATATCGACATTAGGAGAGTCTGTTTGCTTGAACAAACTCAGCGATATCGACATTAGGAGAGTCTGCTTGCTTGAACAAACTCAGCGATATCGACATTAGGAGAGTCTGCTTGCTTGAACAAACTCAGCGATATCGACATTAGGAGAGTCTGCTTGCTTGAACAAACTCAGCGATATCGACATTAGGAGAGTCTGCTTGCTTGAACAAACTCAGCGATATCGACATTAGGAGAGTCTGCTTGCTTGAACAAACTCAGCGATATCGACATTAGGAGAGTCTGCTTGCTTGAACAAACTCAGCGATATCGACATTAGGAGAGTCTGCTTGCTTGAACAAACTCAGCGATATCGACATTAGGAGAGTCTGCTTGCTTGAACAAACTCAGCGATATCGACACTTAGCCCTCAGCAAAGGAGAGTATCACTTCCCATTCGCTGTACCACTAATAAGGGCCTGCAGACAAAGTGACACCTCCATCACAATTTGACTGGGTGCATACAGATACCAGCCTGTAGTGTCTTGAAATTTGAATATATTAAAGGTATTTGTGTCGAGTTGATCAAGGCTTTTTTTAAATTTATTTAAATCATGCTTGTAAAGTTATCATTCATTAACTATTATAGTATGATTGTACGCGGTTGGGAGTATTTTTTGTTCTTTATTACCCGGTACTTAAAGGCACGTTGTTTAAGTATGGGTACTTTATGTGCGTATTTAGCTGGGAGATGTACATGTGCTCAAATACGCGCAATTTAGGGAATCCTACTGGTGTATTAGATAGTCCTAGTGAGGTGTCGAAACAGGCCAGTTAGGGGGACCGTTTTGCTCAAACGATACCCAAGCTATTTACTATGGTACGCATTAGACAGTCCATGTCCGCTATTGCAGACAATTGGTTCCACTTAACGTGAAACAAAACTCGACAAATACCTTCCATTTACCTACCATAACACATAATACAGCCTACATTGCATACAACTGCAGAATATACACAGACAAAAGGAATACAAACAGCGAACAGCCTTGGGCTATTAGTAGGAACTGATACCCCCTAGTGGTTGTGCGACACTTGTGTTTTAATAATGACCAGCTATCTTACTAGCAAACACAAAATAATCTCACCCGGACACTAAAGAATCATACATACATACAAACATCCACTTCTGCCTTACTTACTGGAAACTTCGGGTAATTTGATAAGCCCAAATCGGCTTGTTCCCACCGAAACCTGATGTAGATCGTTGTTCGCTTTACTGCGTTTGCTGCGAATATGTCGTGCCCTGGTTGCTGGCAGTAGAAATAGTCCTGAGTTGGTTTGTATAACCTGGCGCTAAAAGAGTTCACAGTAGAAGCAGATACCACTGTTTCTGGTAGGGACCCCACGAGTTACATACAGTAAACGGTTGATGAAAAGTTGTCTCTGAATTAAAATGCACGAATCTTAACTATTTTTAAACTGTACCCTAAGTTCGTGAAGCGCTGTCCTAAACGCAGTGAGGCTGTGAGATCATATGTCCGGTACATGTGCAAGTACTTAACACATCAATCATATCTGGTCTAATGCGTCGGTAGTATATGCGTGGAAGGCCTGTGGCGCACAGTCTTTCTTCATATGGTCATCACCTTTCAAGACTGGCAAGCCGTTTTGATATTTATTGATTTATTTTTTATATCAATTTTTTTTTATATCCCAAAATGATGCCCAAAAAGGCATTTTTTTTTATTCTGCTCCCTATGTATGCTGAGTTGATAGTTGTGGGATGGGGGAGGGGGTGTAAATCCGTATTGCCAAAGTGAAGATATCAAGGAACTACATTTTCTTCAATTTTTTGAATTGAATTAAGGAAAGTTGTTTCCTGTTTTTACCTCTCTCTCGAATAAATTCAGAAAAGTCTGTTATTGTCTAGAATTCAACTGAATGAGAACGACATGCTCTCATGCTTGAATATTTGTTTCATTTTCTCTATGTGAAGAGTTGACACTACTGTTTATTTTGGTGTCGAATTTAGTGCTTTGCGGGGGATATGCTGGTGTGATTTGTCTTGCCATTTATTTCAGTGAGTTTGTGGGTTTTTGGACAGTCTTTGATAGGCTATATTTGAATTTATTTAATTGGATTTTGATTTGGTATTCCTTATTTTTTGGCTGTTTACATATACCGCGTATCACTCCACCTTGGTTGACATTGCAAATTTAGGGCATATTGATGTGTCAAATTATGACTACAGATCAAGTACTGCAATAATTGAGAGGTGTGGGGAGTAGTCGAAGTGCAGAAAGAATGCAGATTGTTATGTTTCAAAGATTGTATGCAGGCGACACAGTTTAGTGCCGGGCATGTACCAATCTAGTGCAAGGGAGACAAATGAAAGATTTAGACTTGTCGGGAAGTCCGGAATATATTAATGCTTTGGTAGACCGTCGATTAGAACAAAACATGGAAAGTTGGAATAACGACCCAAGCGGATGCATTAGGTACAGAGGTGGGCCAGTTACATGCCCTTAATAATTACAACGCATATGTGGGAAGAGGTGCCGACATACTGACAGAGCCACATGGCTTCACAGTATAGTCTTCTGGTTAACCTATTCTAAAGCACATACCAAGAATCTAACGATTCATGCCATGTGTTGTATCTCAGGTACGCTTTTATTGTACCTGTTCAAGTGGCAACCTGGATGACATGACCACACGGCCCCTAGCACCGGCATAAGCGGTATTAGATACAAATCTAGAGAGCTATGATGGAAATGCTCTGACAACTCGTATATTGGTAATTGGTGAGCTGTGTCGCTGTGACAACTCGTACATCGGGGATTGGTGAGCTGTATCGTCGTCAGATGAAAATGACGGCATTTAAAACAAAAGACTAGTCTGTAAGGCCCGATGGCATATGGGCGTCAAATAGGCCAGTTGGATGAAAAGTTGAGCCGGGTGGACGATGTCCATTTCAGTTAAGGTTGGGTCTGTGCCGATGACTGCTGTGGTAGACACGGCCGCCCAAATCACCACCATAAGTCCAGATTTATTTGCTAGATTGTGCTCTCCAGGGCTTATCAAAATCCCATATCCGGTTGACTGGTGCATTTCGAGGAAACACCAGTATAGGAATGCTAGTACAGCAGGTCCCCTTTTCCATCTCCGATTTTCACTGCCCCGGAAATATAGTGGTGGCACCCTTGGTTGACGACCTGTTGCTAGACTTCGATTTCCTCTCGGCTTATGGGTGTGTTGTGGATTTTAGAGATAAAGCCTTGGTTATTGGGGACACCAAAGTAGTTACAGTTTGAAATTTTAGGGAGTGGTGACCTATTCATTGCGCTCTTCATTTCGCCCTTTCAACGGTTGTTAAATTAATTTAAAGAGATGTGTCAGCGGTGTGGGGATCTGTTGATGTGTGCCATCACATGTATGCAGTGGCGAGAGTCGTCTCTCAACAATCTTCCAGTGCGTGTCATAATTTGTCGTTAAATTCGACGAAGCATGATAGCCGCTACGTGTGGAGTTTCTAAATACGGCATGGTTTGGTTGTGGTCCAACCCTTTTTTATATTTTGAGCTCAAGAATTTTTTTTTTTTTGTGAGCGTCATATATATGCGGAGGGCTAGCGTTCATGGTCATGTTTCTCCTGAACAGATGCTCATTCCCTCCGGTGGGGCGTACATTTGCTGGGATGTGTTTTGTTACGTCAACAGAGTGTAACAGAAAGACGTGTGAAGTCAAGAATTGACAATCAAGTATTTATTTACAATACTAAAATCATATACAATTTAAGTAAGGTTAATACAACAAATAAATATGTGACATATAGTCTTACTAGTCTTACTGCTATACCGATGTGCACTTTAGAGTCCTTGTTGACGCGCACAAATCACTCTTCTGTATAATGGTAATCCAACACTGCTCAGTTGTACAGTCCCAGTAAATGTCCAGTATCCAATGTCCGTTAACAAATAACGTATGCTATGCAGGAGCCAAAAGTTAATACACAGGAGTAAATAATCCAGCAGTCCGTAGTTACAGGCAAAGGTAATATCCAGATAGTAACACAGTATAACAGGCCCACACAAAAGCCAGTTTGAATTCCCTGCTGACTGGCTGACTGACCGAGCGCTATTTATACTCTATGAGGCATTCCAGATCATTCTACCAATTCAAAAAACTTCTAGAATACACATTATTACCGTATCATTTGACCTAGATACAATTTACAGTAGCCTTCCAGAAAGCTCCAAGTGACTGACCCACATAAAGTACGTAAACAAACTTGAATCAGCCGTAAATTCAAGAAACATCCACAGCGTCTAATAATAGACTACAATAACATGACACTCCCGCTGTTAAAAAAGAAAGTTTCAAACTTGGAACTTTCTTGACAATTCAAAACATTATTGCAAAAAATCTATATTACAACAGCAAAAATGTTGACAAACATATATACATTATATGCGAGACAAACAATCAGCAATCAAATAGTCCTTGCCTTTGATATGTCTGATTTCAATATTGTATTCTTGTAACACCAAACTCCATCTCAACAATCTTTGATTTTTGTTTTTCATCTTACTTATGAAAACAAGTGGATTTTGATCACTGAATACAGTAATTGGCAATGATGAACAAGTAACACAAACATCAAAATGTTGTAATTACAAGCGTCTAGTCCGTCATTCATAATCCAGCCGTCGTCCATTAGAGAATATCCGCGTCCATAATCCAAAGACCTATTCCATTTTCCATATAACAGTATTAGCACCAAATTCAAAAAGACAATCATAGTAGGTCCGTGTAACCTTGCACAATTCAATTTTCGTTTTTTGTTTTTGGCTTCGCAAAATCAAAAATTGAAATTTGACCGTCAATTTTCAATTTTTGTTTTTCGTTTTCGGTTTCTCAAAATCAAAAATTGAAATTTGACATTCAATTTTCAATTTTCGTTTTTCGTTTTACTTCGCCCAGAAATGAAAATCAAATATTGAAAATTGCCTCGACGTTTTTCGTTTTTTGATTTTAACTTTGATGCGTCAATTTTAACTGCGCACGCGCAAGGCTTATGATGTCACTTTCGGTCCGCGGAGTAGAATGGGAAGCGCAAATCGGGTTGTATAGGCAGGTTGGAGCATAATATGGAAAACCAGTAGGGGGGAAGATATGGGAGTTTCACAACATTATATATCCCTTGAGCCAGGCATTCGAGCTAGTTTATAATAGACCAACTGCGCATTTGCAGAATCGAGTACGCATTCGTGCAGCAGGTGTGAAGCATTATATGGAGAACAACGAGGTTGATACACATAGGAGTTTCATTAAAGTAGGGCAGTATAATTAATACGTGGGACCCTAATCATAACCCCCGAAGGAACTTCCGCGTCGATGCGTTGAAGCGTTTGACACCCGCACTTAATGCGTTGAATATGAGTTATCTAGGTTTGAGGAAAGGTTGATCGAGTTTTGTGACCTGCCTGTGAAATTTTAACCCTGAGCCGCGCAGCCATATGCCATATACGAATTTCGCGGCCCATCACCGCGATGCTTACTCTTATTGGTATTACATCTTTGTTGGTATCTTTATTTTAAATCAATAACAAATAGCGGTTGTGTTCATTAATGTCGTTCGCTTTTATAGTGCTTTAAACATCTAGTTTTAGAAATGAGAAAATCTCAATGCCAATAACCAATGAGAACAGCGAGATGCCACCTGTCCAGACCGATCTTGTGCATCTTCACCATTTCAGGTAAATCGTGAATGGTTTACCTGGACATTTTTGGTGATTCGATTGAGTTCTTGAGTCGTTGCCTTGAGTCGTTGCATCAATCTCGAACATTTTATCCCCCGAGATTATTTTGAATTAGCATGTCGGTATCCCAAGCCGGTGGTTTTTGCTTTGACTCTCGATGTCGATTTCAGCCTGACATCAAAGTTATGCCAGCGATGTAACATCTCTAACCGTGCTGTGGATTGGCGTAATGAGCTAGCTGAGTCTGTTCACTAATTGGTTTGATTTGTAGGATACCCCTTGATCTATTTTTATCCAGAACTACCGTGGCAACTAACCAAGGCAGTGTATAGATACCCTAACAAATCGATCGATACACTGGCTCCCAAGGATGGCCTGGTGGGTCACATGCCTCTCGCGCTCCACACCTCTTATACGACACGATTTGCGTTTTCTATTCTACTCGTCGTACCGGAAGTTACAACATAACCCTTCCACGTGCGAACTTAACATTGATACGTCGAAGTTAAAATCAAAAATCGAAAAACGGACAAGTCGAGGCAATTTTCAATATTTGATTTTCATTTTTGCGTGAAGCAAAACGAAAAACGAAAATTGAAAATTGATTGACAAATTTCAATTTTCGTTTTTTGTTTTTGTAATGCCAAAATCAAAAATTGAAAATTGACGGTCAAATTTCAATTTTTGATTTTGAGATCACAAAAACAAAAAACGAAAATTGAAAATTGACGGTTAAATTTCAATTTTTGATTTTGAGATTACAGAAACAAAAACGAAAATTGAAAATTGACGGTCAAATTTCAATTTTTGATTTTGAGAAACCAAAAACGAAAAACGAAAATTGAACTGTCCAAGGTTACACGGACCATAGTATACAAAAACATAGGCTTGTTTCCTGCAAGAGAGAAGCGGTCAACAGTTTTCAATGATGCCGGCAAGACATCATGATGTTCCAAAAATATCAAATCCGTATCGCTGATCAGCATTCTTAATCCATAATATTCGTTGTAAAGTCGTCATCTAAAGAATGATGTATCTCAGTCACGCTTTGATTGTGACTGTTCATATGAGTACCATGAGGTTCTTGAAGTACATGGGTTCATACGGCCAATATCATTGCCAAACATTCTTTCTCAATTGTAGAATCATTTCTCTGATGTTTGTCAAATTTACGTGAAAAATAACATATTGGGTGATCTTTTACGGTGTGCCCCAGGGGTCAATTTTAGGACCAATTCTTTTCTTAGTTTACATTAAACGATTTTTATCAATATTTTTTTTCCTCTAGAATATGTGTCAGAAGAGTTGGTACTTAAGTAATAATTTTTTTTTAAGCCTTTCTGGCAGCTCTATTTAGCTCCCAGTCAGATATGCATATTTGTGAAATGAAAGCGAGGCCGCCAATCTTGAATACGCCCACAGGGGACAAAGAAAATATAAAAAAATTCTTAGTTAAGTTCTAACTCTTCGGACACATATCCCAGAGAAAAAAAATATTGATAACAATTCTTTAATGATATAACCAACGCGACCGACGAGCTAAAATTTGTCTTATTTGTAGATGACACAAGCGTAACATGTTCTTCTGAAAATCTTCAAGATGCTGCAGACATAATGTCCCAAGGGGTTTACAACGAATTATGGATTAAGAATACTGATCAGCGATACGGATTTGATATTTTTGGAACATCATGATGTCTTGCCGGCATCATTGAAAACTGTTGATCGCTTCTCTCTTGCAGGAAACAAGCCTATGTTTATGTATACTATGATTGTCTTTTTGAATTTGGTGCTAATACTGTTATATGGAATATGGAATAGGTCTTTGGATTATGGACGCGGATATTCTCTAATGGACGACGGCTGAATTATGGAGGGAGGGAAGGGAATTTGGCTTAATGTCACACTCAAGTTTGTTTCACTCATATGGTGACAGTCAGTTCCGTTGGTGGAGGAAGCCGGAGTACCCGGAGAGAACCACCGCCCTTCGGCAAGTAACTGACAAACTTTCACACGTGGACCAGCTAGGTTCGAACCCGTGCCGGTTCAGCGGTGTGAAGCTAGAGGTCACCAGCGAAGCGCCTTAGACCACTCGGCCACCGAGGGCCCCCTGAATTATGGATGACGGACTAGACGCTTGTAATGTAAATTGTACCAGTGGTTGTGCTCCAATCGATTATCGCTTAATATCGACAAAACTAAATTTATGATTATAAAGCCGTATCTAGTACATTCGAGAAAACCAGATACTGAATTAGGAACCCCTTTACAAATCTCCGGAAACGAAATAGAGGTAGTTCAAAACTTTAAACTTATATTTAAGTATTTATATTAGTAATAACTTAACATGGGTCTCCCATATCGATTATATTTGTAAGAAAATTTCCAGGAATATAGGACTACTCAATCATATTAAAAAATCCGTTAACAAAAAAATACTATACATTTTATATTATTCTCTTATATTTCCATATCTATCGTATTGTAATACTCTTTGGGGAAACACATACACTAGTCATCTTAGACCTTTGACCTTATTCCAAAAACGACTTATAACATTTTCAAATAATGTAGACCACAGTGAACCCTTTTTCCAGAAAACTTTACAGCTGAATAAACTAAATATTTACCTTTTACTGTTGATAGTCCACAAATGTTTCTACTGCTCAACTCAACTGCCTAAAGCCTTTAGACATTATTTTACAAAACAATCAACAGTACATCACTATCAAACAAGAGGACATCAATTTAATATAGCTAGGCCGTTCTATCGGACAAACCTGTCCTTCTACACCACTAAAATAACTAGACCACGTGCGTGGAATAAATTACCCCCCTCAATTAAATCCACATCATCTACTTCACTATTCAAATCAAGCCTTAACTCATATCTGCTTGAAGACTGACCTGTCTCCATACACATATATGCGCCTGATATAATAATTCTAACTATAATGTATAACAAGACTACAAATTTTCGCATATTACATGTATTAGGGATAGAGCAAGCCCCATGGGGCTTTATTCCCGCCTCTTACAGTTTGTGAGCATTAATAGAAATGAACATTTATGTGGTGAATAAAAATCAAATCAAATCGAATCAAACACCATCTAAACCTTCTTGTAACAAAACGGCACCAGCAGCAACATCACTAGCATCTACAATCAGTTTAAAAGGTGAATCAAAATCTGGTGCTGAAAGAACTGGCGCGCTCTTGAGTATGGGTTTCAGGTTTTCAAAAGCTGATTCTTGAGCATGGCTTTCAGGTTTTCAAAAGCTGATTCACATTCATCGGTCCAAACAAAACTTGCCCTTTTTCTTAAGAGTTGAGTTAAAGGCTCAGTAATATCTGATAAATTTAGACAAAATTTTCTGTAGTAACCAGCCATACCCAAGAAACGCATCAGTTGTCTCTTACATGTTGGTCTTGGAAATAGCGAGATAGCACTAAACTTAGCATCTACAGGTTTTACCTGACTCTGACCTACAACATGACCCAAGAATGACATATGTGCATGTCCAAATTCACTTTTTCCAAGGTCGACTGTCAGTTTGGCGTCACTTAGTCGATTGAACAGTACGCGAATTTTCTGTAGATGATCTTCCTATGTATCGATCACATCCTTCCAAACCAGAAGTCACACGGTTGATGAGACGCTGGAACTAGGGCGGAGAATTTTTCATTCCAAATGGCATGACCTTGACACAAACTTGGCACTTCCCACTTTATCAATGCAATCGTCAATGCGTGGAATAGGGAATATGTCTGTTTTGGTCAATGTGTTCACCTTTCTGTAGTCAGTACACATCCTGTAACTGCCATCTGGCTTTGGAACGAGGATACACGGTGAACTCTAGTTACTATTACTTGGTTCAATGAATTCATTGTCCAATAAATACTGAATCTCTTTTCAGATAGTTTTGTTTAATGGGGTTCAAACGATATGGGTGCTGCTTCACTGGATTAGAATCTCCGACATTGACGTCATGTGAAATTTTATCAGTCCGAGTAGGAATATCGGGAAACAAATGTTCATATTGACTGAGCAGAGTTCGAAGTTCTTCCTGAAGCGCTGGTTCGAGATGACACAACTTGGAATCCAAATTAAGTAGAATGTCAGAGTTCTGTAATTTCACCGCTGTCATGGGCTCATCACGAGTTTCGTTATTATCAGGGTCAGAACTAACTTCACTTAAAGGATGTACAGTACTGTTAGTGCTATTTCTGTCTATGTATAACTTTAACATATTTACATGACATAACTGTTTGTGTTTACGCCTGTCAGGAATCTGAATTACATAATTAAGGTCACTTAATTTCTTTTAAGTGACATAAGGTCCATAATATCTAACCTTAAGTGGATTACCAGGAATAGGCAGAAAAGCCATTACCTTCTCACCAGGTTTGAAAGTTCGTTTAAGGGCATGTTTATCATAGGTTATTTTCATACATTTTTGTGCTGACTTTAAATTTGACATGGCCAAATCACGTGCTTTAGTCAACCTGGTGCGAAAGTCCGACACATAGTGTAAGAGACTACATGAGTCAAGATCACTGTCTAGGAACTTTTCCTTTAGCAGTTTAAGTGGTCCTCTAGCTGTATGACCAAAGACTAATTCAAATGAACTGAAGCCTAAAGACTCTTGAACAGACTCTCTAACAGCAAATAATAACAAATATATGCCTTCATCCCAGTCTCTCTCAGTGTAAAAACAGTAAGTCCTTATCATGTTCTTTAATGTTTGGTGAAATCTTTCTAATGCGCCTTGGCTTTCTGGGTGGTATGCAGATGATTTGTACTGCTTTATTCCCAATTCATGCATGACTTGTTGAAAAATTCCTGACATGAAATTAGATCCCTGATCAGACTGAACGGACAAGTGTGAAAAACTTAACTAAGGCCTTAACAATAGTTTTTGCCTCAATATTCCGTCAAGGTATGACCTCAGGGATCCTGGTTGGAGCACACATGACTGTTTGATTGCCTGGCTTTGTTTTTGGTAATGGATCAACACAATCTATAATCACCCTACTAAATGGTTCCTCAAATGCAGGGATTGGTTGTAGAGGGGCATTCGGTATGGTCTGGTATGGTTTTCTAACAATTTGACATGTGTGGCATGACCTACAAAATTCCGTAACATCTTTCTTTAAATTTGGACAATAGAAATGATTTAGAATTTTGTAATATGTTTTGTTAACACCTAAATGGCCTGAAAGAAGTGTTTCATGGGCTAGTCTGAGGATATCTCAACGATATGGATTTGGTACTACAATCTGATACTTAACTGCCCACTCATCATCAGGTGACACATCTGGCGGTCACCTTTTGCGCATAAGAACACCTTTCTTACAAAAGTAACACACCGGCTCTTGAGTTACATCACACTCATCTATTGCTCTGTCAAACAACTTGGAAATGTCCTTTTCACTATGCTGTTCATTAACCAGCCGCGATTTTGAAATTTTGTCATTAGAACATTCCAATTTGCTATCAAAATGTGGCTTATCAGCCTCATCATTTAAACACCCGAAAGTGTCGGCTAAACAAACGTCATCGATGACGTCAACTTTAAGAGACTTTTCAGACTCCTCAGCCAATTTACTCATGGCTCTAGTAACTGCACAAGCAGGATACAAACTTTGAATTTCGTCTTCAACTGGATCATGGATCTGATCAGAACAAGGCTTGTCAGTTACAATAGGGTTAATCCCGATTTATCTTCCGCAAGATCATTTCCAAGGAGTAATTGAACACCCTCAATTGGTAAACTACCTTTAATACCCACCGTAACAGACCCAGAAATCAAGTCGGAAGACAGATGAACGTTATGGAGCGGAACGGGTGTATAATTTACAGAATCTACCCCTTTAATCAGGACATTACTGCCTGCAGATGAAGAGTCAGAAAACGGCAAAGTATCTGCCAACAAAAGAGACTGGGACGCGCCCGTGTCTCGCAAAATCTTCACAGGAGTAGCATTAGACAAATCACTTGAAAGTGACACAAAACCATTGTGAATAAATGGTTCAAAAATCTCCATAACAGGATTTGAAAAAACTGGCCATCTTAACGTCATATACACTATGAACGTCACTAACCTGCTTGGATATAGATCTTGAAGTGAGGAAACCACTGGGCTTTTGAAAGGCTTGATGTTGTTGTTTTCTTTTCAATTTAAAACAATTAGCCATTAAATGACCTCCTTTCTTACAATAATTGCAAACGGGAGACTTATTTTGAGTGTTAAAAGTGGGTGACTGAGACTTTGTTTTTGACCTTTGACCTTTGTAACTGGGGGTAAAAGTTTTAGGCCCTGAGAAAGAACTGTGTTTGTTACCTGAGAAATTACACTGGAATGAACTTGGCTCAACAGCATTGACAAATGATAATTTTTGTTTCAGAGCGTATTCGTCAGCAAAACGCGCTGCCTGATCTAAAGTGTTGGCATTCTTTTCATCAAGAAATGTTCTAATATCACCATGGATACACACTTTAAATTCCTTTACCAGCATAACCTGTCTAAGGCTTTCAAATTGGTTGTCAGTTTTAACCGAGGCACACCACCTATCAAATAACTGTTCTTTTGAACGAGCAAATTCTACATGAGCCTGAGAGTTTCTTTTGTCTATAGGCTTCAGGAACTAATTCATAGCCTTTAAGGATTAAATCCTTCACTGTATCATAATTTGATGCTTGCTCTACCGTCAGTTGAGTGTAAATGTCTCTTGTCTTTCCGATCAAAACACTTTGAAGAAGTAAACTTCAATTTTAAATTTGACGAGCCGCATCAAATTTTGATTGTGATTGTACAGGTGCATATGCAGTAGGACTTCTTTGCGACTGTAATTCCATATGCTTCATTTCTAACTGAAACTGTCTTTCTTTCTCCCTTTCCGCTAACTGTCTTTCTTTGTCTCTTTCTTTCTCTCTTTCCTCTTTTTCTAATTTTTCTCTCTCTAATTCTAATTTCTTTAATTCCAGCTGATGTTGGAATTCTAATTTCCTTATTTTTAAATCGTCAGCTTTTTCTCAGTTAAATCAAAATCACTTTCATCCCAAATTTGTTTGCTAGCAAAATGTTTAATAATGAGTTTCTTAATTTCTTGCTTTCTCCAAGATGTTTCAACTTTAATTTGTAGGAATTTTCACAGCGCGAACAAATCCTCTTTGCGTAGTTCGTAAAATACCTCCTGACTAGGCTTTAGGGCGAACTGTGCTGGGTCAAATGACATGCTGATAGCGTACTCCCTGACTTCACAAATTCAGACAATGAATGTTGTAAAGCTGTATCTATTTAGAACTATGTGGCAAAGCTGCCAGCTGATCAATGATGTAAACAAATTCTCCCGGACAGGCCCCCAATTTCTGTTACGTCAACAGAGTGTAACAGAAAGACGTGTGAAGTCAAGGATTAACAATCAAGTATTTCTTTACCGTACTAAAATCATATACAATTTAAGTAAGGTTAATACAACAAATAAATGTGTGAAATTTAGTCTTACTGTTCAATGCTATACCGGTGTACACTTTAGAGTCCTTGTTGACGCGCACAAATCACTCTTCTGTATAATGGTAATCCAACACTGCTCAGTTGTACAGTCCCAGTAAATGTCCAATATTCAATGCCCGTTAAGAAATAGCGTATGTTATGCAGCAGCCAAAAGTTAATCCACAGAAGTAAATAATCCAGCAATCCGTAGTTACAGGCAAAGGTAAAATCCACATAGTAACACAGTATAACAAACCCACATAAAAGCCAGTTTGAATTCCCTGCTGACTGACTGAGCGCTATTTATACTCTATGAGGCATTCCAGATCATTCTACCAATTCAAGAAGCTTCTAGAATACACATTATTACCGTATCATCTGACCTAGATACAATTTACAGTAGCCTTCCAGAAAGCTCCAAGTGACTGACCCACATAAAGTACGTAAACAAGCTTGCATCAGCCGTAGATTCCAGAAACATCCACAATGTCTAATAATAGACTACAATACCATGACAGTTTATATTGGGTAACCGCGCATGTAATGTACTTACAGGTCGCTGACTCTCTGTACATTCGTCCCTGTAGGCGCCCTCTCATGTGGGAATTGTTGACCGCTGGTAAGTTCAGCGTTTAAGAAAGATCTTCCTGTAGGTGGCGCCACCTGTAGGTGGTTCATTCCGTTCTTCCGTGTTGGAAGCGGTGATTCCTACGAAATTTGGCATATGCATTCCGTCTGAATGTAAGAAGACTTTGATTGGAATTGTATTTCCAGGGTTCAGTCCGTTCTTCCGTGCTTGTCTGTGCGAATTATATATGCCTTTGCACGCGATAAACTTGAAACTCTTCATTGAATTCCTCCTCCTTGCCACAGGATGTCGTCTGGTGTTGCGCTTCAGCAAGATCTTTCAGAAGGTGGCGCCACTAATGACTTTCGTTTCCATCCGTTCGTGCGAATTATTTCTTTCGCACACGATTGAATGACAACGCGATTCGTCACATTTCTAAAAAAATCGGCATATGAGTCTCGTCGCAAGGTCACGTTTCGTGTTGATTATCGGCAATATCTGCCTTTAGGTGATGCGCTCATCGGATTTATCCGGAATTCGGTATAATGCTTTTCTTACGGCAAAGACGCCGATTGGTGTTGCCTGCTTGTCCGATCGAATTATATATGTCTTCACGCTATGTCGGATTCCTCTGAAGTGACGTTGCATGCTAAAGGACCCGTTTCAGGCTTTACCAGTCAGCTCGGTATTACAAGTCTAGGGACTTCAAAGCAAAAGATGTTGGGCCGACTGTCAAATATTCTACGACAGTTTCCGTCTGTATATGGCCATACTGTTTTCAGTCAGCGATTCACTGGCAAAAACATCGAAGATTGGATAATGAGTCTATATTTGAACATTAGTTTTTTATATTTATTCTGTAAAAGCTTTGTCGGCATGTATTGAAAATAAAAACAAAAGGGTATGTAGCGCATTTGTCTTATTTTCTTCGCTTGCGACCGTGCACACACAGCGCTGTCACCTTGGTTGGGACTTCATTTGCCATCCAGAGTTTCCCTCTGATTATGTAAAGCAAGCAACAATTGTTTCCCTCTTCTATACCTCCGGCGCCAACAACGCACTCAAAACTATCGCTGCCATTTCGACTGGAAACATGGCATCCTCTGGCTGGTTGTTTAACTTTTTGTTGAGGAACCAATATCTAGCTAAGTTCATATTGTTCGCAGACATTTATAAAAAAATATATATAAAAATAGTGAAGTTTTCGTTATTTTTCTTCAAAATTCATGTTTACTGCAGGAAAAGTGAACAAAAACTATTTTATTTCACATAATGCAGTTTTTGCGACAAAACCACATAAATAAAAAAATGGAAACATATGACCAAAAAATCGTCCAAATAATGTCTGTTTTGGAGAGTAGTAGTAAAAGGCGATCTTTGGTCTTATTTAGGGGCAGTTCCTGGGTAGCTTTCCTGATTTGAACATTTGGATCATTTATCTGCCCCTAAATACATTCTGCTCTTCAGTCACTTCAAAGTTAAAATGCATCTCCGGGAATGCATGCTTGGGGTAGGATTGTTGGGGTAGGGGTGGTATATTTTTTCTTGTCGATTTTACCATGGGGTGTGGGTACTTGTTTAGAGTACGATGGCAGAGGTCTCGAGACCATAGATTGACTTACGCTGAAATGTTCTGACTGCGCATGCGCAGTGCATATTTAGATTTGGGGTAGACGTTTTGGGGTCTCAAGTGCGTAGACAAGGAGGGCTTGGGGGGCTGCAGCTCCCCGCCCCAAATTTTGTCACTCAGAAAAAAATAAATAAATGAGAAGAAATACAAGGACAGAAAGAAAGAAAAAGAAACAGAAAAGCAAAAATAACAAGCTGGATCGGATCAAATCGGATCAGCGAAATTTTCCAAAGTTTTTCGCCAAACTTCAATTCTTCAGTATTTCTTTATTCGCAAACAAGCGATATACGAACTCTTAAATAATATTCACAAAGAAACCCTCAAAATAAAGGTGTGCAATCTAACCTAGACCCAAAGTCACTCCTTTTATGAAATCTATAAGGTTACATTTTTTGTAATTTTAGCATCCTCATGCTGAAAATAGTCCAATTATGATCCTTAAAAATATACGTTAAAGAGATAGCAAAGTGACCCGATTAACGAACCAGAACTCATTCGGTCAGCGCCACGTGTCATTGCACCTCCCGTTGCTGTTGGGGCAAGATAGTATTGTCTAAGGATTAACTTGAATGATAGTGTAAACATGAGATTAAATGATCATTTCGGCTTGTATCTGTGTATTTCCATAACTATTTTTCTGATGAGCGCCACTGTTATAAGACATTCCGCACAAATTAAAAGTTCAATTATTACAATCTATGACTGCTCAAATGCTCTCAGTGAGCGCCAATTTACGATCAATTTTCAAAAAACTATCCTAGGCTTCGAGGGGAAATACCCCCACCCAGACTCACCCCCTCTGAAGCTCCCTCCCCAAAATTCAAAACTTGTCTACGCCCATGGGTCTAGGTGGAACATCCGTGGTGCGAATGGGTCGTATGAGATGTCATATTGAAGCACTCGTGGGGGAGAGTCCGACTCGACTAGTGGTGCACTGTAAAAACGGCCAATTTCAGGGAGTAAATGTTCAACCTGTTATCAGTTCAACGTTGAACCAATTTTTAATGACAGTAAACGTTTACCCGGAATCTGGTTGAACGTTTTCAGTTCGAATTCAAGCATATACTGATACTTGCATGGAGGTAAACGTTGAACCTGTTATTGGTTCTTCTTTCAACCTATAACTGGTTCTACGTATAACCACATGATACTAGCTTGGGCGTAAACGTTGAACCTGTTATTGGTTCTACGTTCAACCTATAACTGGTTATACGTTCAACCACATGAAACTCCGTGCATGGTAAAACGACACCAACATGACCGAAACAATGGGATATGAATGTCTGAGAACAGGGAGTAATTTTCTTATTAATATTAAGTTAAATTCTGCAGACTTTTCCAAATAAACCATGTGGCTATGCTTAAAACTGAATGTCCAAGTCGTTAATAACGCGTGTCGATTTGGGAAACTTCGCTGTTATGCACTTATTTTGATGGCATATTACTATTTTCGCTCATAAAATAGCCTATCAACAGTCAGAAACAATCATAGAAGTTATCAAAAATGAAAGACGTAATACTGTTGTGTGGGTCAAAATTATTCCCGACCGAGTATACGTTCAACTGTTTTTCGGTTCAACGTATTTCCCGCCCTCGTTATTGTTTTTCCCGCGGTGGTCGTCAAAAGAACCACTTTTTGGTTCAACGTTCAACTGGACTATGGTTCAACTGGCCATCGGTTATCGTCCTTCGTTTTATGAAGCGCCACCTGCTGGATTGCAGTGTGAGGAGGAGAACGTGTGGTGTTGTTGGCAGCTTAACAATGAACATTACTCGTCCCGTTACATCTGTTTTCTGGTAAGTAATATGGACAAACAATTGTTTGAACTGCGCTTCAACACTGAATACGTTACGCACAGAAATCTCGTCCCCGTTGCTTTCGCTTTATGTTTTGAAATCGAAGCTGTGTCGAAAACTGGGCTATGCTTCATTGTTCATTCTCCGTTCATTTATTCATTGCGTGAAAGAATTTTGCTGTCTGTTGTCTGTTTTAATATGTCATTGATATAATTTACTGTTACCACTTGGCGGTATTTTGCAATTTCCAATCACTTATTACATGATTTAGCATGTCGTTTTTCCATACCAGTTGTGGATGAGTGCAATCTAAGGCCCTTACAGGCTATATAATTTCCTATGTATTTCCAAAAAAGAATGAATTAAACTGTCACTATATCTGCATTAGATGGAGAAAACCATCCATGAATTGATGTGATATCTGACGGTCGTAATTCATGGATGGAGCGCCAAGTCATAGTAAAACAGCGAGTAGAAATCCAGCCCCCGACGCCTGACGATGGGGATGGTATTTACGCTAAAAATACGGCGAAAGCATCCAAGTTTAGCAACTTACTATCTCCTCAGATCATTATCCTATCCATAAACACCGTTTATTTGGGTATTCGGCTCTGTTTTGTTGAGATAGCAGCATAAATCCACACCTACTGTACCGTTTTCTTCCATCCGCCTCTGTTCACTCGAAAGTTAGGCCAACAAGCATGCGCACACGATACACTTCACGTCATAGTCACGTGACTCTCATTTGGCGACCCGTCGTCATCCGCGCACTTCCTCCACACGTGGTAGGGTGTTTCTAGCTGACAGGCGCGCTCGAATCATGGCAGAAGCGGCTAACTGATTACACGCGTGAGAATAATCCTGCATTTTAAAACAATTCTTGATAGTTATTCCAGGTATTGTGTAATAAATATCCCTTGGATTGCGCCCGAGAGGTGATAATGAGCTGTATTAACTGCAACCAGGAATTCATTCGTAAGTTTGACCATGGATATAGCAGGCATCCGGTAACCTCAACATTAAGGGGGTCCGATTTAACCGTGAATGAAGCACTGACAGCAGAATTTCTTAATATCAAAGCCTTCACCCCGGAGAAAGAGAAACAATTTATATGTTCCATGTGTTTCAACTTGCTCGCCTGTCAGCTAGAAACACCCTACCACGTGTGGAGGAAGTGCGCGGATGACGACGGGTCGCCAAATGAGAGTCACGTGACTATGACGTGAAGTGTATCGTGTGCGCATGCTTGTTGGCCTAACTTTCGAGTGAACAGAGGCGGATGGAAGAAAACGGTACAGTAGGTGTGGATTTATGCTGCTATCTCAACAAAACAGAGCCGAATACCCAAATAAACGGTGTTTATGGATAGGATAATGATCTGAGGAGATAGTAAGTTGCTAAACTTGGATGCTTTCGCCGTATTTTTAGCGTAAATACCATCCCCATCGTCAGGCGTCGGGGGCTGGATTTCTACTCGCTGTTTTACTATGACTTGGCGCTCCATCCATGAATTACGACCGTCAGATATCACATCAATTCATGGATGGTTTTCTCCATCTATATCTGCATAGGTCAACAGCTATATACATATGGATACCAGTAATTATCAGCCGCGTTGTCCACAAAAATACTTGCAATACGCTTTGTGGATTGTTAAACTCTAAGGTCCTTGCAAACTAATATGCATTAATCTCCTATTCCAAAAAAAAAAAATACATTAAGACATTATATAGTATTGTTCACTGGACATATTCCTATGCATGTTATAATCCTATAATAATTCAAAACATCTATTAACATTCAGTCACCCCTCAATTTTGCCTGAAATTCTAATCAGTCCAATGAATTTATAATAGTTACATAATGTCGTAAGACTATATTAAATGTTGGCAACATTTTGTGTCCAATGGGGTAATATCATGTCAACATTGTGTAACTGTTTATCCAGAGATCAAGTGAGAAGTGTGAGAAGTCCAGCTGCCCTAGTGCCTGATCGATGAAGAAGTCATTTTGATGTTTCTGAAATACACCATGATGGATGACAAGTAGTAAGTGAATACATTACAAGGACACAATCAAAGGAAATTTGAGAAGTCATTGATAAGACTTGATAAATGATACATCATAGCTGTACCATGTATTACCCCATAACCCCCCCCCCCAGCATGCCCACTACATAACCCCCCCACCATGCCCACTACACACACATCCAGTTAGGGGTGGGGGGGGTCAAGAGGCAAATGGATGAGATTTACAAACATGCAACATAGGGTGGTAGCTACCAAATTAGTATACTATAATATCCATGTTAGTAATTATGATTTTTTTTTCCAATCCAGATAAGGGGGCATGGTGGTAAAGTGTGTGTGTGGGGGAGGAGGGGGTGGGGTGGTGAAAATATATACTATTTTTATGTGGCAAGACCATGTGGGATTGATTTCATGAGATATTCCCAAGGCAGGGTGGTGGCATGAGAAATTGCCAGGGGTTGCGAGGGGCCGAGTGAGTGAGTGCTTGTCATGAAAATCGGGATATTTCCCCCAACCTTTATGAATAAATTAGTTATATTAGATCTTACTCCATTTAATATTTTCTCCTACAGAAAGTGTAACAGGGAGAAGGTCAGAAAGAAGCCATTTGTTTGAGTCTGACTGCTGGAGGAAGATGAAGGAGGCGACAGTGTATATGGCTCCCACAGAGTGAACATCATCATCTTGTAATGGATTTTATCGCGATTGAAGATGTAAGGAATAATCTGTCATTTTCAATGCTAATAATCAGATATATGATGCTCATAGACCATACTAAAAGCAGCAACAAGAATGAATAATTTTGCCACTCTGTTGATGAGTGGGGGTGGGGGGGGGTCATCAAGGCTTCATCTGCAGATGGCTCAATTATGTACAGTTGATGAGTTCAGATTTTATAGAATGGTACTTACAAATGTAAGCTTATATTGACAGGATAGTGAAGACAAATTATATTGCACAATTCTTTATTTGTTTAATAGGACCAACTGCTTGCAAGAAAGATCAGAGACATGTCACAGTGCGGATCATTACATTACAGAGTTTCGGATGATACATTACAGGGTTTCGGATGATGGTGGAAGTGTGTGCATTATTTCATAACTTGGACTATGTGAAATAATTGGTCTCTGACATGCCTGCATCACAAGATAATAGCTACCGGTATCATTGGATGTGACAGAAAAGATGAAATGTGATACAACAAATATTCAGGCTAAAGCTGTGGTACCATATTACATATAGAAGAGGAACAAAACGGAACTGTGTTGAATCTTCACCATTCCTGAACACCCTTACAAAAAAATCAACCACAATGGCCGGCATACTACTGGTGATAGAAAAGTGACACCATCGTATGCAAACAAAGTCTCATTACTGTGATAGAATGATGAACAATGTGCATATACCTGTAGCCCTCTCATCTGTTGAAGCAGATGGCCCAACATAACACTCTGCAGCTACATGTAGATGAGAAGACAAGGGTGTTGTTTACTATGAATTAACTGTGATGTTGAATACAAGAAAACAATGCAACACTCGATATATCACAAATCATCGATACATGACGAATAATTGACTTCAGATACAAAAGTCAATGTGTGAAGTCTGACCACCTTTACATGTACTCTGTACAGGAAGGTGGATATAAATTTTTATTTACCATATTATGACTCGGTATGTCCCAGATCATTAATACATTGTGTAATATAATTTGACTCGGGTACATAAGTCACTGTGTGAATTCTGACCACTTATACTCTTTGTAGGAAGGTCTTACACACTTCAACTGTGTATTTAGGTCCCATAACTAAACTTTGATAAAATGCAATTAGCTAGCTCACTCAAATGTTCCTGATGATATTGCAATACATGTACTCTGAATACTCTGTGTATTAAAGAAGGTTGGACACACATAAACTATGTATGTAGGTCCTATAACTAAACTGTGATAATGTGCAATTAACTGGCTCTCTCAAATATCCCTGATCAGTGATAGGTTGGACACACATAAACTATGTATGTATGTCCCATTACTAAACTGTGATAAAATGCAATTAAATAATTCTCTCAATTATCCCAGATCAGTGATGTTAAATACATGTGCGCGGAATACATAGGTCGCTGTGTGAAGTCCGATCACCTATACTCTGTGTAGGAAGGTTGGACACACATAAACTATGTATATAGGTCCCAACTAATATGTGATAAAATGCAATTAGCTAGCTCGCTCAAGTCAGTGATATTACATGTACTCAGAATACATAGGTCGCTGTGTGAAGTCCGATCACCTATACTATGTGTAGGAAGGTTGGACACACATAAACTATGTATGTAGGTCCCATAACTAATCTGTGATAAAATGCAATTAACTAGCTCACTCAAATCAGTGATATAACATGTACTCAGAATACATAGGTCGCTGTGTGAAGTCCGATCACCTATACTATGTGTAGGAAGGTTGGACACACATAAACTATGTATGTAGGTCCCATAACTAATCTGTGATAAAATGCAATTAACTAGCTCACTCAAATCAGTGATATTAACATGTACTCAGAATACATAGGTCGCTGTGTGAAGTCCGATCACCTATACTATGTGTAGGAAGGTTGGACACACATAAACTATGTATGTAGGTCCCATAACTAATCTGTGATAAAATGCAATTAACTAGCTCACTCAAATCAGTGATGTAACATGTACTCAGAATACATAGGTCGCTGTGTGAAGTCCGATCACCTATACTATGTGTAGGAAGGTTGGACACACATAAACTATGTATGTAGTTCCCATAACTAATCTGTGATAAAATGCAATTAACTAGCTCACTCAAATCAGTGATGTAACATGTACTCAGAATACATAGGTCGCTGTGTGAAGTCTGATCACCTATACTATGTGTAGGAAGGTTGGACACACATAAACTATGTATGTAGGTCCCATAACTAATCTGTGATAAAATGCAATTAACTAGCTCACTCAAATCAGTGATATAACATGTACTCAGAATACATAGGTCGCTGTGTGAAGTCCGATCACCTATACTATGTGTAGGAAGGTTGGACACACACAAACTATGTATGTAGGTCCCAAAACTAAACTGTGATAAAATGCAATTAACTTGCTCACTCAAATATTTCAGATCAGTGATATTAACAGACAATTATGCCATATGTATACAGTAATATTTCATCATACAGCAGTAAGCTAAAAAAAAAAGTTAATAATAATCATGATAATCATTTTGCATCTTGAAGTTTTCATTCCTTAGATGAGGAGTGTTATGAGTCTAACATCAGTTGAAAAGGAGGCATCAAACTTATTGTAGGTGGTACCATCTTGGATGTTACTAAACCTCCCCAGACTCCCTTCCCCATTATTGTAACCCCTGTTACTTGTGGTTTCTGTGATTCATGAATTGGTAGAATTCAATGTTTACATTTTAGCTTTTCATATCTTTAGTTGTTCATTTGATTGCAAATAGTCTAGTGTTTATTTAGAGCATTCATAAAGTTAGACCGCGGTTCACAGTTCCTTATTCGTCATCCAGCGACTCATAGCCGCACCCCAAGCAGCGACCCCTGGCGTCAGATTTAGGATACAAATATGCAAAGATATCGATTCCACATGAACTCTTGTATATAGATGAAGCTAGGTATTCGTACTGTTAGAAATCAGATCTGTTATTAGATTATATCCGAATATGATTTAAATATATGAATTTTATTTCAATTAGTGTGTATTTGTTGATGTATGTTCTGAAATATCCTTCACTTTCTTACAGGTTGATATACTTTTCACTGATGACTGCAAGAAATAACACTGGGATGTAACTTGGTTGCTCATATGGTTCCGATGTATTTGCAAGAATTTAGAATTTAACTAAATCTGCAAATACATGTACAATTTGCACCACAACAATCCGGTGCAGATTTCATTTAAATCTGCATCTGGATGAACGTTAAACCTTGATGTGGTTGTAAGTTTAACCTTGATGTGGTTGTACGTTGAACCTATTTCTGAGAAAACATTGAACCTGAATCTGGTTATACGTTGAACCAGTAATTGGTTATAGGTAACACCAAATTTTGGTTCAGGGTTTTCCATGGTTACCCTTACTGTCCAGAAGTGTCTTTGAAGTAACTTTGAAGTAACTTTGAAGTGTGGCCATATTTCAACCTTGAAGTGCAAGGCTCAGAGTCAGAAGTGTGCTTGCAGTGTGGGTATTGTTTTGTAGCAATGCCATATAAGGGCATTGAAGTCACAATGAAGTCACAATGAAGTCACTTAGAAGTGTGCCTCAAATATTTTAATTAGGTACTGCAAAGGCACTTCATAGACACTTCCACAGAAGGGTAACCTTCACAGGCACTTCTGAAGTGCTCTTGAAGTACCTAATTAGAATATTTGAGGCACTTCAATGTCCTTATATGGCAAGTCACTTCATCCACTCTTCTACAGAAGGATACCTGAATATGCACTTCTGAAGTGCTCTTGAAGTACCTTATTAGTATCATAGCAAATCCGTGTGATGAAAAGGTATGTAAAGCCACGAGATATTTACTTTCCCAGAAAAGAATACACAAATATATATTTGAGCACAGAAAGTTTTATTCAGAGAAAATACAGAGTGAGACAGAACAGTACATCATAAAATATTTACAATAAACCGCTAGCACAAATCCTTGAGACAAAATACAGCACAGTTCTTTTTTTTTGTATGCATTTACATGCAGTCTTTGGTATGAGAATTTATTGCAGTATTATTATTCAAGGGTGACCGTGTTCTTTTCCAACTTGAACTTGAAGCAGCAGATCTTTCGAAGGATAGTTTACTTCAGTTGCCCTGAGGTCCACTCGGACGTAACCCAACGCTGAAACCCACCAGTCTGAATTGTGAACTTCTTGGCCTGTGGCGATAAATACATGCATATAATTAAAACCTGATCAGTTGTATATATGGTTCCATATGACATGCAATCCATTTTTTTTTTTTTTTTTTAATACACTCAGGATGATTGAATAGGTTGACCACCATAAAGGATAAAGAATGGAACACATCCCTACGATTTACAAAAGATTGATGAAGATGTCTATTATCCTTTCTTTAGTACTCCATGATATACAACAATGGAGATAAACAGTTCGTGTGATGTTCTAGCCAATATACACTATGAAGAAATCAACCATACCTGCATGTAGGTGTGCTCATTAAATTTCCCATCAGTCGAGTGGCTGCTTGAAGTGAGCCGAGTTCCTTGTTGCAGCTGTATTCTGGAATTATGAAAGTATTGACAAAGAAGCCATTAGAAACAATCATGTGGGTTTTGATAATTTGTCTTTTTTTAATTCCTGGTTCAACTAAATCTTCATGCAAGACTTCAAATAACAAATAAATGCTTATTAACTACAAATTGTATTCTTAAATTTTTTAAATGAAATAAATGTATGAAATGAAATATTCTCATTTCTCAAGATTTGGGTAAAAATGTACAATTGAAGTGTGAAGATCCTTAGCTTTGGTATATGAGCAGTGCAATCAATAGACAAGGAAAATATAGCCTGTTATAATGATAAAAATTAAGTCTAATCATAATTGATTATACTTTTTCTGATTACAGCTGAAACAGGTAATGCTAACATTTTATTATCAATATATTCTAAAACTTATTTCTTACCATTTTGTCAAAAATCTGGTATGGGAATATTCTACATTCTGCAAGGAAAAAAATCAATACAATTTATGAATCAATAAAAAATCAAAACAACAAGATAATTTATTTAGAGCTACCATCCCCCAACCAGTTAAATCCACCTGTTTTGACATGAACTGAACAGTTTTGTGATAAAAATATCTCACCCTCAGGGGATTTCCTCCAGGGGTGCATGCCAATCTTCATATGAGGTCCCCAAGCCTGGTGTTTCCAAGCTGACAATTCACACAATCATAACAATGGCATTTAATCCACACTGCCTTGATCAACCTGGATAGAACTGAAAGTGATATTGGGACAGAGATATGGATATTTCGCCATGTTACATGACCCATTAAATTTGACTGCAATTATAAGGTGGAGTACATTATAATAACCTGCAGTCCATATAGCAAAATATTTATTGAGGCCAATATCAATTTTTTAATATGTCAAGGGAAACTTGTTGATAACATAAATAGCTGAGACTCAGGTCTACATCACTGTTCAGCCCAGTTCTTTGCTTATTAAGTTATGAAAAACAGAAAAATTTTAGTTATATTTATAAGTTACTTACCATATCACTAGCTGCTATCATCACCATCTGCAATACAGTTCTTCAAACCTCCATAGTTCTAGCTTAACAGGAACAAATCCATCTGATTTCTGCAGTTGGAGAGGTCAGCCATTTTGATTGTTATCGTCTGGTGGCGCCCCCAGTGTTCAATTAAATTTTCAAGGGCAGATAACTCCACTCATTTTGGAAAAGACAGTTCAGAATATAAAGATTTTTTGAAACAGAAATTATATATATTATACTTAGTGATAATGATGAAGAGGATAATATAAAGTATTCTTTAATGGGTATTTTTTTGTTGCTGACATTATGTTAGAACTGATTCTTCTAAAAATATTTTGCCATTTTGTCCAATTTTACTATAAAATTATGGATTTGGAAGGACTATAAAATCTGAATTCAACAAGATTTCTTATCTAATATGTGAGAGACTGGTGTTATTAATGTCTTTATTCTATTCAAATAGAAACCCATAGTACTGATCACTTTAAAATATCAAAAAATATGTTCACATTTCTGAGTAATATGTCAGTAACCACATGTGAATATTTTACACAGTTGTAGCTATTTTGAAATGTGAAGTACAAATCTGATGTTTGGTGGTTTCATTGAAATGAGATTTGATGTCACTGAGTGAAATCAAATCAGCCAACTTTAAGCTGGGTTATTCCCAGAGCTAATTAATATAACTGAAACTTGTAAACATGTAGTTCTAATTTATAATGTTATGTTACTGTAACAGTTTGTGGGAAAATTCCAATAATCTAGAAATCCTATTGGATTGAATCTTATAGGATTTTTCAGAATCTATTATAATAGGATTTTTTCAGAATCTTATAGGATTTTTCAGACTCTTATATTTTAGAAGCTCATATGATTTTTTAGAATCTTTAGGATTTTTCAAAATCTTATAGGATGCTAGAAGATATTTTTGCAAGGGGAAGTCCCCCAGGTTATGCTATATAACTGACAAAGTCCAAGAAGTGTCTTTGAGGAGTACCTTAGATTATGCAGAACAAAAACAAAGTCTCAGAAGTGTCTCTGAAGTCCCCTAAGTTTTGCTGAAGAACTGACAAAGTCCAAGAAGTGTCTTTGAGGAGTACCTTGGATTATGCCGAACAAAAACAAAGTCTCAGAAGTGTCTCTGAAGTCCCTCATTTTTTGTTATGAAATTGACAAAGTCCATGAAGTGTCTTTGAGGAGTCCCTTGACTACTGCCTTTTTTTAATGAAGTACCTTTGAAGTGTGCCAATATTTTTCTCTGTCGTTGAAGTGCCTTTCAAGTGTACTCTTCAGAGGCACTTCTAGGCACACTTCACATGAAGTGTGACACTTCTGGACAGTAAGGGTAAACGTTGAACCAGAAACTGGTTCAACGTTTACCTTTCAGTTCAACGTTACACCTTTTCGTGGTTGAACGTTTAACCTCATTTCAGTTCAACGTTAAACCTTGATGTGGTTGTACGTTTAACCTTGATGTGGTAAGTTGTACGTTGAACCTATTTCTGAGAAAACATTGAACCTGAATCTGGTTATACGTTGAACCAGTAATTGGTTATAGGTAACACCAAATTTTGGTTCAGGGTTTTCCATGGTTAAACGTTGAACCAGAAACTGGTTCAACGTTTACCTTTCTTCAGTTCAACGTTACACCTTTTCGTGGTTGAACGTTTAACCTCATTTCAGTTCAACGTTGAACTTTGCTTGGTGCTACGTTGAACCAGTTTATGGTTGCAACCGAGTTACATCCACTTTATGGTTGAACGTTTACTCAGCGTTTTTACAGTGTGTAGTGGAATACCGTCAATCTGCTCAGTGGAAAAGCGGCGCCTGAATTGACGTTTTGGGGTAGAGATGAGTAGTAGTAAGCCACTGAAGTGAATCACTCAAAGTGACCAATCAGCGTGCTGCATTTTAACCAAAGAAATCGTTAGAATTTTAACTAAATCGAATAGCCGAGGATAGTTTTAGTAGTCATTCAAAATTCACTAGTTGAGGCTATATAAACCTGGCGGGAAATTTTATCTTTTCATCCTACAAAGAAGATGCGTACTAAACAGACGCCCCGAAAATCTACCTGAAGGAAGGCGCCCCGAAAACATTTGGCCATCAGAGCAGCCAGGAGGAAGATCATTCTAGCCTCAGGGGGTGTGAAAAAAACCCTACAGATACGGATTAGTAGCAGTCGCTCTTCGTGATATCAGACGTTACCAGAAATCACAGAGACTGGCCTTTCAACGTCTCGTCCGACAAATCGCCAAAAAAGTGAAGACAGATCTCCGCTTCCAGAGTGCGGCAATTGGTGCCCTTCAGCAGGCCAGCAAGACGTACTTGATCGATATATTTGAGGACACCAACCGGTGGGCCGTCCACGCCAAACGTGTCACCATCATGCATATCCTTTTCAGGACTTCTATCTGATGCACAATCAAATTTAAAATATCCCCAACCGAAATATTTAATTTAGAGCAATGGTCTAAAGAAGAAAAGGTTCACCCGTCGAGAGCCTCATTTGTGAAATGTTGAGCAAGGCGGTGACCTATTCCTCTCCCTCCCCCTCCCCTTTGATGAATAGTCTAGGATTTCTTGGTGTAAACGTTTAACTTTTCACAAGTTAGTATTTTTACTGTAAAGGATATTAGTTATCCATATTCTAGTTTAAGTTTGATGAAGTTTGGTACAATAATGGCTGAGAAATAGATTTCTGAACTAACACACGGCTTTATCGTTACATCGACTCCGGTATAAAACTGTAAATTGATACCCCGAATATTTCTCCTTGTGTAAAATCCCACAAGTATACATATTATAGTTTATTGTCTTGAAGTATCAAGTTTCAAGATGTAGATTTGGCAGAGAAATATTTTTTTCTAACGAAAACATTGGCGCCTTAGACCACTCGGGCATCCTAACCAGGCAACGCTGGTTATCGTGGTTGCAGAAAACTTTATATTTGACAATTTTAGCCATGTTTTCATTACCCATAACCTATGAAACTGAAAATTACGAGTCATACGAGTTTTCCAGCTAACGTTTATTTGATGCGAACCATGGATTTTCGGAGATATTTCACATTTTTTTAACTGATCAGAAATTTACACGTCACTGCGTGGTGAATCGCCGTTGGATATTTTGACTCAGACAATTTCGTTCTTCGGGTAAAAAGAACGCGTTTGGATAATGTTTGAGAACAACCGACATGAATTTGTATCTGATAGAATTATAGCTTACTTTTATCCCGGCTAAGTTCTTTGAATTCCACGTAGAAATTAGCGTTTTGCCAAGTGATACCCCTTCCGGCATTATAGTAAATCCTGCAGTTTGCCATGTTGATATTCATGTGGTCTGTGGCATGACGTCATGATTTTTTTCAATTTACATTCAAGGTCGAGGACCCCCCCCCCCCCCTAATATGGTTTAGCACACTTACGATTGGTTCTTTTAGGGTTCTGATGAGCTCTTTTGAGTTCTTTGCACTGAAAACGTTTGCGATAAATGTAGAATTATCAGGGAATGATGCGTGGAGATTCCAACATCGATTTCTCCTCACAAAAAATATTCTGTTTTTACATTTTGATTCCCATTTTCGCGCGAGCCCTAAATATCAAAATAGTTGATTCGAGTGGTTGGTACAGTGCTGGGTCGTATATTATCGTTAGGTTGGCCTGTATGAAAGTGGGTTTAGCATATTTTATTGTGGATTTAGCATAATAATTTCTTGGGTTTATGCACAATTATTCAAAAAAGAAATCAAAATACAATTATAAAGAAGACTAGGAAATATAACACTTTGGATTTTGTGAGAACGCCGATAGAAAGTGGAAAGATTTTTTTTGTCAAGAAAAAAGGTATTAATTTGACCGGTATTTATTTTGACAAAAAAAGTGCATTATATATATATATATATATATATATATATATATATATATTTAATACAGTAATATGTATGTGGAGTGATGAACTTTTCAGCGAAAATCAACCCATGACCCCTCTCATCGTGTTCTCCAGCACCTAGCACGATACCACACCCCAGAGAAGAAAAATGACCACCCCTACATGACGTCAGTTACATCATGACGTCATGGGAAAAACCCTGTTCTATAAATAGATCATGGTCGTCCAGTGCAATATTCCGGGGAATCCCGTGGGAAACCCCCTGTTCTATTTGTAGATCATATTAGGTCATGGAAAAAAAAACCCTTATTTTATTTATAGATCATGACGTCAGTTCTATTTATAGATCATGATTACGGGGTGGTGTTTTGGGGGGGATCAAAATGAGTGATTGTAGCGTACAATGGACTTCGGAAAGTGGACTCAAAGTGACCAATCAACGTGCTGTATTTTAACCAATGAAATCGCTAGAATTTCAACCAATCGAATAGCAGAGTATGTTTTTAGTAGCCAATGAAACTGATTCCATTCCTGTTCTATTTACAGATCATGACGTCATCCGGGGTTTTTTTCGCAGAGCGTGGGTGGTTAATTTTCTATAAAAAGGGGCAGTTTTCGAAATCTGTATTCATTTTTCTGAAAGTTCAGGCGAAGCTCTCTTACGCAGCATTACGAATAATCTACACGACACGCAGTATACGGCCACCAGTGGTGATCTGAGAAGTGATTAATTGTGATCAACATACATTCCCCGAACAATACCTTGACAGTCAACCTCGGCAATTTTCGGAATAATACCTCGGAAGATCTCGGAAACTGACAAATACCTCGCTTAAAAGCTGACAAATACCGAGCCAACTACATGGAACATCCTCGGACAGTCAACCTCGGCAATTCTCGGAATAACACCTCCGAAGATCTCGGTAATTCCCGGACAGTGACCTCGCCAATTCAGACGTCAATTACGATGTTTGACTGCCCGAGCTCTTCCACCTCATTTACGAGCCTAAAACATTTACGACGCCACATGTCGTCTGTTCACAACAACAGCGAGTTTGCCTGTACGAGCTGTGGAAAATTATTCAACGTCCTGGGAAATCTACGTCAGTGCATGGAGCACCCAGTCAGCCATGCGAGGAATGTGGTTTCAAACTACCCAGTCAAGTAAGATGACATCACCGGATCTTCCATGGACACACCTATCCTCCTCCTAACCGGCGCAGCACCAGCCATGGAGAAACACAACCCTATCTGCCTTCTGATCCGGCACCCGGCGGCGTCAGTGTGGACGACCGTTTCATCGAGGATCCGGTAAATATCCCTTCTGATGTTGTATCAGATTCCAATGGAGTGAGTAACACCTACAGTCGTCAATGGTCTCATATCCGGCAATGCTATCAACGTCACCGGGCGCTTCACGATCGCTATGGTTTCCGGTTGGTCGACATAACCTCTCTACAAAGATACGTGGAAGCCATTTTCTCAGACCAAACTACCGCCTTCAAGTTGAATCTGCCGTTTGGTTATGTGCTGCGGCATAAGGAAACCCACCAAATCCGGTACTTTTATCCAAGCAGTAACATCCAGGTATTTGACCAGCCGTTCCCCATCATTAATCGACCGTCCATGGACACGGTGCTGGCTGAAGTGTACCTGTTGGATCCTTTGGAATGGGCGCAACGTCAACGCCCCAACATCCAATGTATGGTGGAATGGGTCACCAATGTTACGTTTTTCGTCCCCAAATTGACCGACCATCCCATCGGTGCCGTCATCCATCTCCCAGACTGGCTCAAAGACAGGGGAGGTATGCATGCGTTAGTGAGTTGGAGCAGTGAGCCTTACACCGACCGGAAATGTTTATTCCGCTATCTCGCCATCCATCTGAACAAACTTCCACCCAAAGATTGTGATCTTATGGCCAAACAGTATTGGCAGATGTACTTACAAGATCAGAAGTGCCGTTAAGTAAACTCGATTCGATGGAAACCCTCTTCAAAGTCAACATCTACGTGTACAATCTCAGCCGTGACGTCGACGATGATGGCCCTCGCTTTACGGCTCATTTGATCCATCGATCTCCAGACAAGTATGACACCACCCTCAGACTCAACCTCTACCAAAAAGGAACACTTGGGCATTTCTCATATAGCACCAATATGAACAGGTATGCCCAATCATACAGCTGCCAGCAATGCCACAGCATGCTCAAACGGTCTATTCACTTACACAGCCACGAGAAAATTTGTGATAATTCCGTGAAACGGAAGTACCCGGGTGGTGTGTTCCACAATACAATCACCATTTTTGAGGATCTGGCGGATTAAGGGATCGATGTTCCCCCAGCACAACGCTATTTCCCGTATCGGGCCGTGTATGACTTTGGATGCATCCTCGAACCCATGGAAGCGGCGACCGCTAAAACGCAATGGACGCGACGTCATATCCCATTGAGTGTGAGCATCCATGCGAACGTGTCCGGCTAAGACGTGGCTCCCGTCTGTTTGGTTTCTACTGGCGAACCCCATGGTAAACTTCCAACCGATCCTGGATGAATTGGATGCACGTATTTCAACATCGGCCGACGACACTGACACCGAGAACGAAGAGGATGTTCCTGACAAACCTCCGAAGCCGTACGCCCAGAAACTCAAGCTGCGTTTACTGGAATATTGAAGTCAATTGCCTGTGATGGGATTCAACTCGGAATGTTACGATCTCACTCTTTCAGTATCCCTACCTCGCCAAAGCTGGTAATGTCAAATTTGTCATTAAGAAGACCAATGACCACGTGGTCCTCTCCACCACCACGCTCCGGATCTTAGTTGTTAAAAATTACCTGGCTATATATATAAGTGGGTCAAATCCTACGACTGTACACAAACCAAAGGCCATTTTCCGCATAACCACATGACAAGTCTCGACCGTCTGAACGAGACACAACTCCCTCCCCGAGCCGCCTTCTACAATGACATGACAGACGAAGCTTTGCCCTAGACGACTTAAACCGAACTCAAGCAAGTATGGAGCCGTGAAGGCATGCGCACTGTCCGGGATTTTCTGGTGTGATACAACAAATTGGATGTTGTGTCTTTCCTCTAAGCGGCCGAGAAGATGTTTCGATTATATCAGAATATGGGAGAGGATATGTTTAAGGAGAGCGTCAACCTAGATTTACCCACCTTCTTCACCCTCATTGACCAAAAGGATGCCGACATGCACACGTGCCTCAAACAGAACATCGTGGGTGGAGGAAAACTGTGCAATAACGTCATTGGATTAGACGCCAACGCAATGTACCTCTCCTGTATGGCCAAACCGATGCAGGCTGGGCATTACACCCGGTGGCTCTCCGAAGAGGATCAGTTCAAGGCACAGCGGTCCCGTATATGTCTGGCACAATACTGGTTCGATTGGGTTAGATTCGTGGTATGTGCTTTAGAATAGGTTAACCAGAAGACTATTCTGTGAAGTCATGTGACGCAGTCAGTATGTCGGCACCTCTTCCCACTTCCCTTATATGTGTTGTAAGTGTAACTCCCTCGGCATCACCGCCATCAAACCAACAGCACCGAGAAGCGAATCAGAGATCCACGCCTTCCTGTAGACGGCTTTGCCCCCATCAACCAATAACCGACCGTCTTTCAATTTCATGGGCGCTATTGGCACGCGCACGAGTGTGACTTCACGATCGACGCCCACGGCCACCACCGCTATAATGATCGACGAGGACTCAGCCCTCAGACCCTAGGAGAGGCGGTACAAAAGAACCGAGGCTACATCATGGGTTTGGGGTACGATTACCACGAGGGGTGGGAGTGCGAGTTTCACGCTATGAAATACCCCGTGTTGCGACAGTTCATCACCAGCGCCCACAAGCGACCATTTTATCACCACTGGATCCGGACTGTCCCTCAACATCTCGTTGCCGTCCGTACTGACCAGCACTTCGGGTTCGTGGAATGCGACATCCATGTCCCGGAGCACCTGAAAGACACGTTTGCAGAATGCCCACCCATTTTCAAAAACACCGAGGTGAGACGAGATGACATCGGAGACCACATGAGCGCATACGCTGAGGCCCACAACTACCTGACACGTTCGCGGCGTATGTTGATTAGCAGCGTGTTTGGGGAGAAGATCCTGCTGGGTACTCGTTTACTACGCTGGTATATGAGCCACGACCTCGAAATCTCCCGTGTCTATCAAGTGATAGAATTCACCCCGAGGCCTGTTTCAAGGATTTTGCGGAGACCGTCACCACCGCCCGTCGCCAAGGAGATACCAATCCCACCAAAGCCATCATCGGAGAATACATGAAACTGGTAGGCAATGTATCGTAAGGGAAAACCGTGACCAATCAGGACCAACACATATCCATGTCCATATCTGTGATGAAAAACAAGCCCGACGGCGCATCAACTCGCCTCTGTTCCGTCAGTTAGATCCTATTTATGACATCACCTATGAAATCGCTTCGGCCAAAAAGACCATCACATACAACCTGCCTCTGCAGAGCTGGTGCATGGTGTATCATTATGCTAAGTTGCGGATGCTGGAATTCCTATATGATTTCATGTGGGTATTCTTCGACTGGCAACTTCTGTGGACTGGCAACTTCTGGAAATGGACAACGATTCTGCGTACATGGCCGTCTCTAATAAAGAATGTGAATTCATGGTTAAACCCGAACTGCGAGAACGCTGCCGAGAAAAAACCACTACACCCACGACAAGCGGACGCCCGGCCTCTTCAACCTCGAGTGGGCGGGTGAGGCCATGTGGCCCTCTGCTCGAAAACCTACTATTGATACGGCGGAGACGACAAGTTCAGTTGCAAGGCGGTGAGTCGACGCGACACCAACGTTAACAAATCCCTGTACCCCGAGGTGCTCCAGAGTAAAACCAGTGCAAGTGGGACCAACAAAGGATTCCGTATGGTCGAGAACCAGATGCGCTCGTACATCCAGCGGCGAGACGCCTTCACATACTTCTACCCCAAGCACAAGGTCCTAGACGATGGTGTGACCACGACCTATTTGGACATTTGAACACGCTCATGGACTGTTATTCATACGCATTATAATTATAATGTATTCTTAATGTATGACCATGAACACGTCACAATGATCCATGGCCATGACATATTCGGACATTTGAACACCGCTCATGTACTGTTATTCATACGCGTTATAATGTATTCTCAAAATGTGACCATGAAGACGTGGCAATTCTCTTTGTTGTAAATATGTTATTTCAGTGTACAGCATGTTATTAATTCCTACTTGTATTCTTGGGTTGATAAAAAAAATCACAAGACATGGTGATTGAGATCTCATTTTTTTTATTCAGTGAACAATAGCATCAACATGAGAGAAACCACGTGAAAACAGAAGCCCAGAACGGGGCATGTACATTGAAATGGTTAGAACTTATGCCCAGAACGCGGCTTGTACATTGAAATGATCTGCGGTCCAGTCATACACCAATACATCTCGGTCCTCGGCCTGGGGGTACTCTTCAAACATCTGCACGATGGTGCGTAGCGTTCGTCCCCGGCAACGGTGGTAGAGGTAAAACAAGCAGTACTGGCCGTACACGCTACTTCTCAGGCCTTGCAACGCTTGATCTTTCCAACACCACGTCTCTGTGACCTCGTCCATGAAGGCTGTTGAATCGGGATGGAAAGGTGGCAGGCCGTACGGGTCAAAGTATTCACCCTGCTGTTCTGTCAAGTACACGGCCACCCAGTGTTGACCGGGACGATCCATCGGATCCGTATTGAGCAGTCCCTGGGTCATTCTCCAGCACGGTGGTAATCTGGTTTGTATCCATGTTAGGTGGCAAAATCACACAGGACGCGCCTTGTCCACTTGAATGAAGTCTCGGCGTTGCAAATCACATTCATGGTGCTGCGGAGGGCTCGTGCAAAGTGGATTTTCAACCGTAAGTTGCCTTGCTTGTCGAAGGTCAACTGATGGTCGTTCTCTAAGGTGGGGGTCAGATCGAAACAGAACAACGTGTATCCGTTATCTTAGTCCTCCCGACTGATCACATTCCCTTCATCCTGGTTGATTTGACCGGTCGCTGTAAACAGGCTCAGATAGGCTCGAATGAACGCTGTATCAAACTATTTTAAGTTCACAGAACCTTCCTAAAATTACTCCTGATGAAAGGACATAGATATAGAGAGCCGAGAAGAATAAATCTGAAGACCGACCAGACGATAGTCCTGTCTGCATTAAAACAGTACGTTATTAATTGGTCTAAGCGAGAAAAAGTTGAACCTACAGTACTCACTGATTGGCTGGACCTCACCAAGAGCAAGGTCGTTGAAACATTCCGCCATATTGACAGAAGTACTCTTCCCCAAGCAAAACAAGTACTGAGAAACCTCAGTTCGCAAGAAGTTCTAGAAATCTCCAGAGTAAATTCATCATAGTCCCAGCAGACAAAAATATTACTATTACCAGGTGCTGGTTAAAGAATTGTACGTAGACACATCATCATCAAATACGTCTACTTACTCTCAAACTGAATTTACTCTGGAAGATTTATTTAACAATCACTAAATATTTCTCAGGGAAAGAAGTATTTGTCTTCCAACCAATCATAACGACATACCAAAAGTATACTGGACTCCCAAAATGCATAAATCACCATACAAAGCTAGATTCATAGCTGGTTCTAGAAGCTGCCCTTCAGGAGGTAAAAGCATTTTGGGAAGGGTATTGTGCCACTATTTCTAAAAACTCTGTCGTTGAATGTATGTGGATATTGAAAAACTCAAAATGTCTCACGGAAGAACTTCATGCTAAAGGTCACATACCGTACAAACATGTATCCACATGGGATTTCTCGACTCTCTATACTACAATCTCTCATCAGGACCTTATTGACCGTCTAAGTTCATTTATAGTATCTGTGTTCAAGAAATCTGATCGTAGATATATTAATGTCGGAAGTCATAAAGCATTCTTTATCTCTATTTCATACAAGAGATATCATTCATTGAATGTTTCTTTGTTTATAGAGTTGCTTGAATTTCTCATTAAATATATCTATGTGCAATTTGGCAACACAATATATCAGCAGCATATAGGTATTCCAATGAGTACTAATTGTGCACCCCTGTTGGCTGACATGTATCTGTTCTCTTATGAATAAGACTATATGCAGGCGCTTTCAAAAACCGATCCATTCGAAGCCCGTTCCTTCTCATGCATCAAACGCTATATAGACGATCTTCTCACTGTGGATAATCGCTGTATAAATGACGCAGTGAAGGATATATATCCACCTTCACTGGATTTGAAGGAAACTACAGATAGCCCTACAGGCACATCATATTTTGATCTATATCTCTATAAAAATGAAGCGGGCATTCTCTCTCGTCGACTTTATTACAAAAGAGATGATTACAATTTCGACATCGTAAACTATCCCTTTCTGGACAGTAATATTCCAGTGGAACCTGCATATGGCGTATACATATCTCGCCTAGTAGCATTTGCTAGATCCTGTGTTAAATGTGACGATTTTAATCAACGTCACAAAACATTGTTGCAGAAACTTATAAAACAGAGCTATTCCACCAAGCGCCTCCACTCAAAGTTTCTCAAATTTGGCGATACATATCGCATGCTGATAGCAAAATACGAGCGTAGCGTGCAAGATTTATGGCGTTACGTTTCGTAACTTGTGTCTGATTCCGCTTAACCTGGGGCTAGGCGCCGTATGCACCCATGTATGAACGGTCACAATCAAAGCGTGACTGAGATACATCATTCTCTAGATGACGACTTTACAACGATCATTATGGATTAAGAATACTGATCAGCGATACGGATTTTATATTTTTGGAACATCATTGTCTTTTCGGCATCATTGAAAACTGTTGACCGCTTCTGCCTTGCAGGAAACTAGCCTATGTTTATGTATACTAAGATTGTCTTTTTGAATTTGGTGCTAATACTGTTATCTGGAATATGAAATAGGTCTTTGGATTATGGACGCGGATATTCTTTAAAGGACGACGGCTGAATTATGAATGGCGGATTAGACGCGTGTAATTAAGGCCGTAGCTGGGATCTGCTGTCCGTCCACATATAGGACTGTGTCTTGGATGATGAACTTATAGTCAGCAACATGTCCTTCAACGTTAGTGGCCATTAATTACAACACATATAAGGGAAGTGGGAAGACGTGCCGACATACTGACAGTCACATGGCTTCACAGTATAGTCTTCTGGTTAACCTATTCTAAAGCACATACCAAGACTCTAACGATTCGTGATATGTGTTGTATCTCAGGTACGCTTTTATTGTACCTGTTCATGTGGCAACTTGGGTGACATGACCACACGGCCCCTAGCACCGGCATAAACGGTATTAGATACAAATCTAGAGAGCTATGATGGAAATGCTCTGACAACTCGTATATTGGTAATTGTTGAGCTGTGTCGCTGTGACAACTCGTACACTGGGGATTGGAGAGCTGTGTCGTCGTAAGATGAAAACGACGGCATTTAACCCAAAAGACTAGTCTGTAAGGCCCGATGTCGACCAAGCATCAACTTCTCACAAATGCCAACATATATCAAAGACCAAAAGGTCTGTACAGGGAGCGGGCCTCTGGGACGAAACGTACACCAGCAGAATCTAGCCATATACAGGTAAAAATTACAACACATATAAGGGAAGTGGGAAGAGGTGCCGACATACTGACAGAGTCACATGGCTTCACAGTATAGTCTTCTGGTTAACCTATTCTAAAGCACATACCAAGACCCTAACGATTCGTGATATGTGTTGTGTCTCAGGTACGCTTTTATTGTACCTTCGCATGTGGCAACTTGGATGACATGACCACACGGCCCCTAGCACCGGCGTAAGCGGTATTAGATACACATCTAGAGAGCTATGATGGAAATGCTCTGACAACTCGTATATTGGTAATTGGTGAGCTGTGTCGCTGTGACAACTCGTACATCGGGGATTGGTGAGCTGTATCGTCGTCAGATGAAATTGACGGCATTTAAAACAAAAGACTAGTCTGTAAGGCCCGATGTCGACCAAGCATCAACTTCCCACAAATGCCAACATATATCAAATACCAAAAGGTCTGTACAGGGTGCGGGCCTCGGGGACGAAATATCCCCCAGCAGAATCTCGCCAAACATGGCTTCACTTAAGGCGAAGGTCGGGGGTACCCGTATTATTCGGATTTTGATGGGGATCTTGTTCAAGAGGTACTGGTCTTGCATGAAGAGGTCTGCGTGCAGCCGACGGATGAGATCGACCGAGCTGTGGTTCGCAGTAAAATCCTTCCGTTTGCTCCATCCCGCATTGTCGTTCTCCGTGCCCATGTGCTCGGGTGTGTCCCGGTAGTATAAAGGGGCAAACGACAACAGAGTTTCGATGTAGGCTCGATAGGGGTACGTGTTGGTCGAGTCACTGATGAGTTTGTCGCTGAGAAAAATGTCCACCTGTTGAAACATAGAGTGCAGCCAGAGATTCGTCGGGCCGACCGTTGCGTGGTCGACGATTCTGGAGCCATCCCCATTGACGATCTAGGCTTTCGCATACAAGTACGTGTGGGCTAAATCCGCATATACCGTATCCGCATTACTGATGGTGAACTCGATGGGCCCTGTTTCGTTGATGCTGGAGAGCGGGAGATGCGTCTGCGTGGATGGGACGATCCACAAATCAAATTCACGGTTAGTGGAAGGGCAAGAATCGGCGTGGATAAGGAAAATATATCCTGGGTCTTCGATCTGCGTCCTCGTTGGGTTGGTCGTCGACTGGTGTGTGGCCTCGGCGGTGCTTTGTGCTTTTTCGACCAAGACAGACTTCCTGTTCAGCTAACGCCGGAACCCCCATCCCTACCTTTTTTATTAGTGGACTACAGACACAACATAAACAAGAATGGTGTGTTTGAAATTTTATTATTCCCATCATCACATACACACCCCAGCTGGGGATGCCACTGTTGGTGTGTTTACATTATTTTTGCATGTACACGTGTAGGGTCAATCTTGGGACAATACCGGTCCGTAGTCGAAGGTGGTCGGAGGTGGCACCATCACTGCAGGAAACAAGCCTATGTTTATGTATACTATGATTGTCTTTTTGAATTTGATGCTAATACTGTTATATGGAAAATGGAATAGGTCTTTGGATTATGGACGCGGATATTCTCTAATGGACGACGGCTGGATTATGAATGACGGACTAGACGCTTGTAATTGCTTCAAGTTGAAGAGCATATACCCGTGTTGAGGCGCTGTCGCATCTTCAAAGGCTTCCAATGCAAACTGAGTGCGTCCGGGGTACATCTGTCTCGCCAGGTGCCGCAGTTGAGTGGCATCTCTCGGGTTTTTAAACACCACCAGGTAGTGGGCATTCAAGCTGATGTTCCGATGTTCTTTGTTTTTACTGAACAGACTCTGCACAATGTAGATGATGCTGAGCCGCCGGTGATGACTGCCTTTGGTAAAGAGCTGATTGACCCGTGCATCCGTCTCCGCCATGAGATCATCCAGGACCATCAAAGTGTCCGGTTTCAAATCGACCAAGTTGGGCAGGCCTTCCACGAACGTGATGTGGGGCATTGCTGCATACGCCACTTGCCATTCTTCGTAACACCGTGTTCATGGTAGGGCGTGGAATGAAGGTTGACGGCGGTGGTGTCTGGCTTTATAATCGTTTCATTTGGTTGTGACTCTGTCAGTATGTCGGCACCTCTTCCCACTTCCCTTATATGTGTTGTAATTTTTACCAGGAATTGGAGGAACTGGGCCAGCCTTGCCATTTCACGAAGTGCATCGTCTGGCCTCTGCTTTGCTCGGTTTTCAGGGTGCGTTCCACGGTGTAGTAGTCTTGCTTTGTTTTCATCACGGGCTGTAACTCTTGCTGGTAAAACGTCCCTTGCAACGGTTCCCCTTGACGATCTTCCAGTTCATAGACTCGTGGTTGTCGGGGTATGTTGCGTTTAATGACGAAGTGCTCATCGCTCCAGTTGGGGAGGTAACGCTAGTCGAACTTGCCCATGACTTTACTGATGCGTACAGGGTCCCCGACCTTGAACACCTTTTTCGGCCGTTGTTGCGATTGCATGGGATACAAGATACGCCGGACTTGGGCTTCGTTGCGTTTGATAACGGTAATGATGACTCTCTGTATACTCCGGTGATAGGCTCGATTGTAACCACTCACAAGTTTCGGGAGAACATCGATGTACCGCCGTGTATTCTTGTACGTGAAATATTTGTACATGCAGCCTTTGAATGTCCTGTTGAACCTTTCAACGACCGAAGCCTTGGTCTCGTTGTAGGCGTGAAAGAAGAAGACCTTCTGGGCTTTCAGAAACTGTTGGAACGGTCTGTTGAGGAATTCGGTGCCTTCGTCGGTTTGCAAATACAAGGGTTTGCGCCCGGTTTTGAAGATGTCCTTGAACGCAGCTACGAGATTCGCTCCCGTTTAGGATCGGATGGGTACCACCCACGCATACCTCGACAGGATATCGATGCATGTAAAGATATACCGATTTCCTTCGTTGTGTTTGGCAAAGACCCTCATATCGACCAAATTCGCTGGCCATTGGGCTTCTATACCACCAACGATGAGCCGGTTCCGTGGGAAATGGCGGCGGGCAGCTCGATGTAAGGTATAGGTGTCTTGTTGTTTGGGTCAATCTCGGACTTGTGATAGACGAATGCCGTGGGGTTTAGCGGCTCAATAGAGGGCAGACAATGCACTATACGCTGCCGGACTGTCGGAACTATAGTATAAATTATCCAATACCTTCTCCCAGCGCTTCATGTTGATGATTGATATTGGACCCAGAGAGTATCGTGTGTTTATAACGAGGTCGATGTCTGATGTTCGAGTTCTATCACCGTTGTGTATATGCTAGATTGACTGAATCTAGCCGGGTAACCTATGACGTCGTCTTCCTCCGATGGTTGACTGTTGAGTGCCACATCTTTGTGGAGTATCGGATGGTCTTCCTTCTTGACGCGGTTGATCATTTGCTCATTGAGTTCTGCTGCCGCGTCACTCAGGGCACGTGCCCAGCCCAACTGAACAACTGACCGGTCGTCCGGTGTAAACAGGTGGTCCACAATAGGCACCACTTTCTCCAAGGCCGTCCACAGTTCAGGGTCTAGGGTGAAGCTTCGGATGGGATGGGGTACTGGTAACGTCCCAGAGGTGCAAAGAACGACCCCCGGTGCACGTAGATGGCGTTGTCTATGTGGATGCGGTTCCCGTCCTGTTCACCACACGACACTCGTTTAAATTTCGTCCAGCCGGCACGATGTACGGTAACTGTATTCGATGTGGACTCCGGGCAAACATCCCTGTCTTCCACGATGGTAACTTTATCCTCATAGACGTGTAACCCCACCTCACGGGTAAGGGGAAGGACGGCTCGTAGGACTGGTGACATGGCTGACCAAATGACGAACGGTGAATGACGCACACTCTGCCTGACCCTCGTATTTATGGCCAGGTTCCTTGGTAACATGGTTGACCAAATTACGTGCGATGAATGACGCACACTCTGAATGACCCGCGTGTTTATACCCATCATGAGGTGACCTTTTCATTATGACGTCATTCTGGACTTCACAGGAAGTGACCCTATTTGTGTGTTGAAAAGATGAAATTCCCCGCCAGGTTTATCTAGCCTCAACTAGTGAATTTTGATTGGCAACTAAAACTGTCCTCGGCTATTGGTTAAAATGCAGCACGCTGATTGGTCTCTTTGAGTCCACTTTCCAAAGTCCATTGTACACCAGAACCCCTCATTTTGACCCCAAAAATACACCACCCGGAGATTGCCGGAAATGACCGGACATGACCGGAGGTGACGTCATCCGTGAAATAATACCCCGTTAAATTTTACCCGGGGCCCTCGTCAAGAGACCATCATTTTTCCGACAGAATTTCAAGGCTTACTACTGCTGAGATGCATCATCCGTTGTCCGATTGGGTCGTATGCGGTGTCATGTTGAGGCACTCGTGGGGGAGTGTCCGGTGGGACTAATATGTAGTGGAAATATCGTCAGTCTGCGCATAGATAATGGAGAAAGGCATTTGAGTAGACGTTTGGGGTCCAAATGGGTCGTATGGTTGTCATATTGAATCGCTCGCGGTGTAGAATACGTCAGACGTTATCAGACCAAAAGAAAGATCAACACGTTCACAAGTTTTCATATGGTTTATTCTCCTCATTGTTACATCATACTCAAGATGGGGAAGCCGCGTTGGGTATGTTTGTCTCTAAAGTATGCTCTTGTCCAATCAAATGCCGCCATTTGTTGCTGCATCTGTCATATTCGTTCTTCCGCTCACCTGTTGTTTGTTTATTGGGCCAATATTCAAATCATATGCGTGTGTTTGTACGGTTGACAATGCCTTAAGGCATTACGTTAAGGGATTAGGGCGTTATGCTAGGTCGTTAAGGCGTTGAGGCATTGGGACGGGTATTTAGGCGTTAAGAAAGGGTGTCAAGGCGTTGAGATAGGGCTTTAAGGCGTTGTGACGGGCGTTAAGGCGTAACGATGGGTTTCCTCTTCTCTCGCTGCATGTATTGCTATGCATATAACCTTGAGGTGTCCTGGGCATAATCAGCACCTCTGAAACTGCCCTCTATCTACTACTCCTCAGTGCGCATGCGTCTGGCTCTACTCGATAAGAGCTTCAATAGGATACCATCCACGCCCAATTTGGACCACGGATGGTCCATCTCTATCCCCAAACGTCCATTCAAAAGCCCCTTTTCTACTACTGCCAGATTGCGCATGCCCAAATTGATGGCAGTTCAACTAAATTGCAGTCCAGTCGGACTCTACTCCATGACAGCTTCAACATGACATCCCACATGGTCCATTCGGACCAGGGATGATCCATCTCTACCCCAAAACGTCCCTTCAAATGCACTTTTCCCACTGCGCATGGGCAGATTAACGGGATTTGTACTATGCACCTGTCCATTTGGTGTCTCCGCCACGAGTGCTTCAACATGACGATCAATACGAACCATTCGGACCACGGCTGGTCCATCTCCAACCAAAACGTCGATTCAAATGCATTTTCCACTAATCTCTGTCTGCGCACCACATTCCACTACACACCGATCCAGTCCTGTCTGCATTAGGACAGTACGTTATTGATTGGTCGAAGCGAGAAAAAGTTGAACCTACAGTACTCGCTGATTGGCTGGACCTCACCAAAAGCAAGGTCGTTGAAACAATCCGCCATATTGACAGAAGTACTCTTCCCCAAGCAGAACAAGTACTGAGAAATCTCAATTCGCAAGAAGTTCTTGCAAATCTCCAGAGTAAATTCGTCATTGTCCCAGCAGACAAAGCTCCAAATAATATAATATTCATATGTGAATATTACTATTACCAGGTGCTGGTTAAGGAATTGAGTGTAGACCTATCATCATCAAATACGTCTACTTACTCCCAAACTTCAGTTACTCTGGAAGATTTATTTAACAATCACAAAACGTTTCTCAGGGAAAGAGGTATTTGTCTCCCAACCAATCATAACGACATACCAAAAGTATACTGGACTCCCAAAATGCAAAAATCACCATACAAAGCGAGATTCATAGCTGGTTCTAGAAGCTGCACCAGCAAGCTTCTTTCAACCCTATTGACGAGGGCCCTTCAGGAGGTAAAAACATGTTGGGAAAGGTATAGCGCCACTTTTTCTAAAAACTCTGGCGTTGAATGTATGTGGATATTAAAAAACTCAAAATGTCTTACGGAGAAACTTGATGCTAAAGGTCACATACCGTACAGACATGTATCCACATGGGATTTCTCGACTCTCTATACTACAATCCCTCATCAGGAACTTATTGACCGTCTAAGTTCATTAATAGTATCTGTGTTCAAGAAAACTGATCGTAGATATATTAATGTCGAAAGCCATAAAGCATTCTTTAGCTCTACTACATACAAGAGATATCATGCATGGGATGTTTCTTTGTTTATAGAGTTGCTTGAATTTCTCATTAAAAATATCTATGTGAAATTTGGCAACACAATATATCAACAGCATATAGGTATTGCAATGGGTACTAAGTGCGCACCCCTGTTGGCTGACCTGTATCTGTTCTCTTATGAATATGACTATATGCAGGCGCTTTCAAATTACAAGCGTCTAGTCCGTCATTCATAATCCAGCCGTCGTCCATTATAGAATATATAAAAACCGATCCATTCAAAGCCCGTTCCTTCTCATTCACTAAACGCTATATAGACGATCTTCTCGCTGTGGATAATCGCTGTATAAATGACGCAGTGAAGGATATATATCCACCTTCGCTGGATTTGAAGGAAACTACAGATAGCCGTACAGGCACATCATATTTAGATCTATATCTCTACAAAAATGAAGCGGGCATTCTCTCTCGTCGAGATGATTACAATTTCGACATCGTAAACTATCCCTTTCTGGACAGTAATATTCCAGTGGGACCTGCATATGGCGTATACATATCTCGCTTAGTAGCATTTGCTAGATCCTGTGTTAAATGTGACGATTTTAATCAACGTCACAAACATTGTTGCAGAAACTTATAAAACAGGGCTATTCCACCAAGCGCCTCCACTCAAAGTTTCTCAAATTTGGCGATACATATCGCATGCTGATAGCAAAATACGAACGTAGCGTGCAAGATCTATGGCGTTACGTTTCGTAACTTGTGTCTAATTCCGCTTAACCCGGGGCTAGGGGCCGTATGAACCCATGTACTTCAAGATCCTCATGGTGCTCATATGTACAGTCACAATCAAAGCGTGACTGAGATACACCATTCTCTAGATAACGACTTTAGAACGATTATTGTGGGTTAAGAATACTGATCAGCGATACGGATTTTATATTTTTGGAACATCATGATGTCTTGTCGGCATCATTGAAAACTGTTGACCGCTTCTCTCTTGCAGGAAACTAGCCTATGTTTATGTATACTATGATTGTCTTTTTTGAATTTGGTGCTAATACTGTTATATGGATGTGGAATAGGTCTTTGGATTATGGACGCGGATATTCTTTAATGGACGACGGCTGAATTATGAATGACGGACTAGACGCTTGTATCTCTCCCTCGAGTGCTTTAATATGAAACCTAACACGACACGATCGAACCACGGATGGTCGCTCTCCACCCCAAAAACATCCATTCAAATTACATTTTTTCTGCTGCGCAAGCCCAGATAGACGGCACTTACACTGCACACCCACCCAGTCGGATTCTTTCCCTGGAATGCTTTCATATGACACCTCACACGACCCAGTCAGGCCATTATTGGTCCATCTCGACCCCAAAACGTCTATTCAAAACGTACATGCGTAACGACGGGCGTTGAAGGGCGTCACTTTATTTAGATGAATAAGTGTCAATTTCATGGAATATTAGAGCGTCTGTGCTATTTCATCTGGGCGTTGAAGCGTTATGCTAGGCGTTGGCGGACGTTATTGTCCATAAAAACAAGCGTATCCCAAAGATGTGCACAGTTGACGGGGGAGATAACTCTTTTGGTCCATTCTTCAGTTGCCTCCCTTGATTTGATCATTTCTGCCCCAGGTTGCACCAGGGTACCTGCGGCACCATCAGGTAAGGGCACATGCGTACGATGACGCCACTGCCGGTGATGTCAGTTCTGGTGAAGAGGTTACTTGTGGCGCCACCAGGAGACGTCACTTCCGGTGAAGACAGCATTTTCGTCAAGGGTCAAGGGCCAATAGTCAAATCATGTGCGTGTGGTTGGACGGTTGACAATGCTTTAAGGCGTTGAGACGGGTGTCAAGATAAGGCGTTAAGGCGTAGCGACGGGATTTTTTTTCTCTTGCTGCATGTATTGCTATGCATATAACCTTGAAGTGCCTCGGGCATAGTCAGCACCTCCGAAACTGCCCTCTCTCTACTACTCCTCAGTGCGCATGCGCGTATCACCACCAGTCTGGCTTTTCCCGATAAGAGCATCAATAGGATACTACCTTCGCCCTATTTGGACCACGGATGGTCCATCTCTATCTCTAAATGTCCATTCAAAAGCCCTTTTTCTAATACTGCCCGACTACGACATCTTCGCGAGCCAGTGTATCGATCGATCTGTTAGGATCGATACACTGGCTTGGTCAGTAACCCATATGAGTTCTGGATATGAACAGATCAAGGGGTTCCCTCTAAATTAACCCAATCAGTGAATGCGCTAATTTAGTTGATTAGGCCAATCCGCTGCGAGGTATGAAATGTGACAGGTTTGAATTTCATCGCGTGCCTAATTGCTTTGATGTCAAGATGAAATCGACATCAGAAGTCAAAGCAGAAACCGCAGGCTTGGGATACCGACATGCTGATTCAAAACAAGCGCGAGGAATGAAATGTACGAGATTGTATAATAGAGGCATCGACTCAAGAACTCATTCGAATCACCAAAAATGTCCCGGTAAACCCTCTGCGAGTCTTTAAGATTTACCTGGACTTGTGAAGATGGACTGCGCATGCACAGGTTCATGGCAGCTCTACTACACCCCAGTCCATTCGGACTCTACTCTATAACAGCTTCAATGTGACATCCCACACGGCCCATTCGGACCAGGGATGGCCCGTCTCTACCCCAACATGTTCTTTCAAATGCCCTTTTTCCACTGCGTATGCGCAGACTCACGGGATTTCCACTACACAAAAGTTCATTCGGATTCCACGCCATGAGTGCTTTAATATGACTCCTGATACGACCCATCCGGATCACGGATGGTCCATCTCTACCCCCAAGACGTTCGTTCAAATGCGTTTTTCCACTATTCTCTGCCTGTACATGCGCAGATTGACGGCGTTTTCACTACATACCCATCCACTGAGATTCTACCTCACGAATGCATCCTCACACGACCCAGTCGGACCAACCACGCATGTGCAGTCTCAAACCATGGCCTCGATACCCCTCCCATCGTATTCTACAGCGCGAGACAGAACAAATAAGGTGCCACATCCCGCAAATGTCTATGAGTGGCTTCCCCACTAGGTCTATACTATAGAAGTATATGTCGGGAAACTGCCGTCTAGTGCCTGAGGTATATCAGGGTATTTTCAATTATCCACCAAGGCCAGGGGGATTCCCCTTCTCTCGCTGCATGTATTGCTATGCATGGGTATTTTCATTCTATCTCAGAAGCTGAACCCTTAATGGGCTAGGTAGAATTGACCTGAATATCTCTCCAGACATTCCCGGAGATTACCGGACATTGCCGAAGATTCCCTGATATTTTCGGAAATCCAGGGGAAGCGACAACCAGCTTATTTGAAGTGTCATGGACATCGACATAGGACCACTTTCTGTCCACGAAGGCTTATCCCGGTATCGGAAGTGATCGCATAACCTTCGGGAATGACCGCATCTCCGCGAAGAAATACACCCGAGTCACTTCCGGTCACGTGACGAAAGTGCACTCAATGACATTTGCCGGAACTATAGCGGCCTTCACCTCCGGTTTAGAGAGGCCAATGCTACCAAAGATCCCCTTTTATTACTACTTTGGCTACTTATTGGTTTATTGTTTATATCAAAAATTATTTTCTTGATATCAAAAACTTTTATTGATATGAAAAAAATTCATATTTATATAATTTTTAAAAGATTTTTGATATCTAAGATAGATGTTTTGATAACAAAAACAAACGAATAAATACCAAACCGGCTTGTCGTATAGCTAAGATTCATAGCGTCTCCCTTCCCTCAAGGGAGACGCTATGAATCTTAGCTACTTGCCGTAGTGGTTCATGGCATGCCGTTTTCGTATTTATCTGTTTATTTTTTTTTATATTAAAAATCTTTTCTTGATTCAAAAAATGATTTTGTTATAAAAAAAATAAAAGTTTATTTTTTTTATATCAAGCAATGATTCTTCGATATCAAGAAAAGATTTTTGATATCAAAAGTAAAAGTTTATTTGTACAACTTTTTTTTTAAACTTCAAAAAAAGACGTGTGATATTCGAAATAAAGTTTTAATTTTGATAAAAAAAGAAGAATTTTTGATATCAAAGATAAACGAATAATTTACCAAAATAAATACCAAAACGACTTTTCTGTACGCATGACTCATATGACACGATCAATGTTTCACCTCCTTAACAGTGTACAAAGCATCTTCACGACGTCGCGGTTTCTATTTGTGAGCCAAAGGCGATCTATCATACAGATAGAGATACCCCTGGTTTTAGCGAGGATGTGTACAAAGGGGAGATAACAAGCAGCTATTTTCCGCGCACCTGCTCTGCGCATATAGAAACAAAATGGTGGAAAATAGTTTACATGTAGAGACACGATCGGCTGCAAAACACTCGATCCAACAACAACGATCCTTGGACTGACTACCAAGTTCTCACGTTCAATTACTGGTAATTTTATCTTAACTCCAAGTTGACAACTGTCATTCCTGTTAATCTGTGGTTATGGAGGAACGTAAAATGGCAACTGTTGTTGTTATCCGGCCGGTAGTGGTTGTTAGTTACTCGACCGTGTTGTTGTTGTTGTTCACCAAGTCGTTAAGCTCGGTCAATACTAGCCACTTATCATGCTTATATATGCAACTCAGTGTATGTTGCCACGACTGAGTTTCACATCCTCACTAGGGCAGACATCAGTATCGCCCTTTTCTTCGTGGCCAAACATGACAAAATGTACAATTGACTGGCATTTAACGGTTTGTAAACATGTCAAATATGCTTGTCTCCCCTGACACAAAGCATCTGGCCCATTCCTGCAGCGCAAGTATATGTAAATAGCACCAAGTCATGTCACTATCTTCCTATCACGTTCAAATGTTGAAAATGGCATAAGTGCAAGAAACGCTCCAATGCGCATGCACCGCTTTAAAACGGAAATAACACTAACACTTTATGATATGTCGTAAAGAAGAAGGCGTCATCAGCTGCTGGGGTAACCGAGATGGAGGTTGACCACAGGCGTTAGGCCCCGCCCACTAGCTGATGACGCCTTCTTCTTTACGACACATCATAAAGTGTTAGTGTTATTTCCATTTTAAAGCGGTGCATGCGCATTGGAGCATTTCATGCACTTATGCTATTTTCAACATTTGAACATGATAGGAAGATAGTGACATGATATGGTGTTATTTATGTGTACTTGCGCTGCAGGAATGGGTCAGATACTTTGTGTCAGGGGAGAGAAGTATATTTGACATGTTTACAAACCGTTAAATGCCATGGTCAATTGTACATTTTGTCATGTTTGACCACGAAGAAAAGGACGATACTGATGTCTGTCCTAGTGAGGATGTGCGACTTAGTCGTGGCTATATACACTGAGTTGCATATATGTGGCTAGGTCAATACTTGGATGGGTGACTGGATCCTGTACTGGCTGGGCTGATCAGTGTGACTGTCCAGGGTAATAGGAACTGTGAACACTCTCATGTTCTGGCACATGTAGGCTACTAGTACTACTCACTCAATCACTCATTCATCTAGCGCTATGCAGTCCTTCGCCACAACAAAGGGTTATCACACATTATGATGTTGTTTTTGTTGGTTTTGTTGTTCACATGGTGTTCATACACATAACATGAAAATCTGATTAATAAAAGTCCTTGTCAGTTGTTTGGATTGCCTGGGACTAGTATGATCAAGAAAAGTCTCTGTAGACAAGATGAGGTAGATATTGGAAAAAGAAAATGAAAAAAAAAAAAAAAATCATATTTATATTTATTTTGTATGTTATTTTAGTCAACAGGATTGTCAATTGCTCAACCCAGTAAGTGTAATGCAGGAATCAAGCGAAACTCCCACCTTTACCCTCCAACCTCGGGGGTTTAGTGGGATCTTGGTGGTGACTTGGGACAAATGGGATATGTTAAAATGATTTAATGCCCTATACCCTTGGACAAAATATTGAGAAATTGAGAAATAAAAAGATTTTTTTTTTTTTTCATTCTATTATTTTCGTCTAACATGTTGGACTGCCTATTTTGCTTAAAAAATTAAGAAAAAGTCAAAATGTGTGCATAATGACTGCAAATTTTTCACCGATAAGCCCAAATGTAATTACTAGAGTTGGGTGTAATAACGGCCCAGATTTTACGGTACCGGTATAAAGCTATCATTTATCTCTCAAATATGTATAACTGAAAACTTGCTAAATTTTATGGGAATCTCAGTATTCTGTTGAATTTCTCCGAATAATTTTTTGGAAAAGTTCTGACCTGTCCGATCCCTGTGGAAAAGCAAGCAGGTGATATTATATCCCAGATTGCAATAAAATCATTTGAGTTGAGGTCTAACATTTTGTGTTTATATATTCAGAAAGATGTCTAAGCGTATGTCCCGTTTATCTGGTGGGACCTCCCACAGTAAATCCCATGGCCAGGCTGATGGAGAGGTCATGCTGGAGAGTAAGGCTGCTTATCTCTCTATATATGATGATGTAGATGAGGATATTGAGTCCAGGGATCAGCTTGAATCAGGTACGCTTATCTCATACAACTTATTTATACTTCACGTTCCAGTAGGCCTATTCTTTACAGGCTTCAAAGTTTCAATTTTTTTTTAAATATTAAAATGCATTATTTTTCATTCTGTGGGTTGGTAGAAGAAAAATCATGTAATCTATTAAAAAATATGGAGAATTAGCCTATCAAAATGAGCTGTTAGAGAAGATACCTTGAAATGCCCACTTTAAGACTGGATTAGTAAGTGAGCGCTGCAGATGATCCATGCATGGGTATCTAACACATGGTGATCAGTTGATCAAGTAGTTTAACCCTACCTGGCCTGTTACCAAACATGCCAAACTTTCTCCCCTGGAACGACAAAAAAATGAAAGCTGACCCTCCACAACTTTTCAGTTATTATATTGGGGTCATTCATTTGCATAACCCCCGAGTAGACTGAGGGTCATGGGTAAATTCAAGATGGCAACCATATGGGGGTACCAGAAAAGTGATGTTTTTGTCATTTTTCTTAAAAATTTCTGCTTTTCTACAAGGAAGATTGAGCAAAATCTATTTTATTTCACATCAGCCTATTATTTAAAAATATGACAAAAAATTCGCTCCCAAAATGCCTGTTTTGAAGTGGCGATCTTGGATTTTTTTTACATTTGCTGGTAGAGTTTGACCCAAAGATATTGTGTGGTAAGTTTCAGCCCCCTAGCTTAAAGAGTAAGAAAAATATTTAGGGGGGGGGGGGGCATTTCACCCATTTAGACTTGAGCCTTTTCAGCTGCACAAAGACTCGGACAATAGCTGCCTACATGAAGTATCTACCAAAATTGTAATTGCTCTTCAGCAGTTTTCGATTGTTTTCTCCATCAAAATTTTTACCCAGCGGTCAAAGAAGAACCCCATTCATTGCTGCGGTCGAAAAATTAGTAAATCATTGTAAACTGCTATGTTTATGGTATTACTACAGTTCAGAGCTGTGGATTGTGATGGAAAAGAAGAGGCCTATTGATTTTTACCCCTCTGCCTAAATTTGGCTGAAGGGTGTGGTCTGCTTGGAATGTTAGCGTCAATAATCAAAAGACATGTTGTATGACAGTTAGCACCAATTCCAATTATGTACGAAATATAAATAATAAAAACACAAGATGGTTTCCTACAAGAGAGAAACGGTCAACGTTCAGTTTTAATGATGTCAGCAAGAAATGATGATTATCTATACCTAAAATCTTAATGACTGACCTTTATTCTTTATCGAAATGAATCCCAAGTCATTTCCAGAGTAAGCTTATACATGTATCTCAGTCAGAGTAAGCTTATACATGTATCTCAGTCACTCTTTGATTATGACTGTTCATTTGAACAGCATGGAGATGTAAAACACATGATATTCAAACAACTTCTAGTCCCAGGTTAAGCTAAATTAGACACAGGTTACAAAAGGTAGCGCCAGAGATTTTGCAGGCTATGATCATATTTTGCCGTCGGTTCACAATATTTATCGCAGAATTTGAGAAACTTTGAATGGAGGCATTTGGTGGTATAGCCCTGTTTGACAAGTTTCTGTAGTAATATTCTGTGGTCACTTGTCAATCTAGACATGTTGAAGACATTGAAAGAAGGAATATGATATTTTTATGTTTTTGTAGTCCTGCAGCAAGCTGGCAGAAATCCCACTGAGAAGATGTTGAGGAAATACTGGACTCCTTCTACTCGTATGTATATATATATATATATGCAATACAGTAACCCCTCTAATAATTTAACCCCCTATAGATCATAATTCAATAATCTCCAATTGGGGACAAAATTCAATTGACTGTTCTAATAAATTTGATCACTCTCTAAATTCAGTGAAATACCAAAGAAATAATGGATTATATCTACATGCTTTTGGACCATTTTGTCAACCTCTTGTACTGATACATCTGATCACCTCCAAATTTTATACTGGGACATTTAACTTCCTCACATTGAATGATAAGATGGATTACCATACATGTATGAATGTTTTCATAGACCTGTGTAATTCTTGCTGTCTATAATGGTACATAATCACCATTCTGTTAAGTATCAATGTGAATCAAGGTAACAAAATAATACATGACCTCAATCCTGAGCCATTTCATGATCAGATATAACCACACTGTGATAGTCCAGTGGTAATAGAGTATCCTCCCTGAAGCAGGATGTCGTTGGATCGATTCCAGGCCGAGTCACACCTTAAACTTAAAACATTGAACTAGTTGTTTCTTCGCTTGGTGTTTAGCATAAGATGATAGATCAGTCACGTGACTTGTTGACCTGGTGTCTGGATGATGTCACTGGATGATTTACATGTATCATGTCTGCTTGCTGCATTTTGCTTCTGTGTGGCAGCATATTATATATATGTATATTTGAATGTTTTTCATGTATCTGTTTTGAATATAAATGTTCACTCACATTTGCATGCTTAATACAATTAACTAAATATGCTACATGGCAGTTGGTTAATTCAGGTAGATGAAGATACTGTACATCTTCATTAGGCCTAAAAAAAAAAAAAAAAAAAAATTTTTAATTCTCGAACCTCTTCCAGTGAGGAAAGTACCCATGATGGTTTACAGAATCTGGACTGGTTTGTGAAGCAGAGTTTCTTTCAACAGAAAATAAAGAAACAACTACATATTTTATTAAACGAAAGAAAATCTTTAATACGAAAACAGTAAATAAAACAGTAAAATACCACACAAAGTAACTGACTAGTTAAACTGATCACTACTAGTAAATATAGCTGGACAGGCAGATCCTACACCGAAGCTCTCAAGTTTTGAAAGCTCCAATCAGTGCCAATGTGTGAGATTTGACAAAAATGTTAATTTTTTTCTGTGGTTATAATTAACTGGTACCCAGTTTTCGCCACTTTTTGACAAAATGAATGCATGATTCTAAAATTGATAGATCTGCATTACACGAGAAAATCAGTTATTTAAGAAGTGTTGGTCTGACAACAAGGGTATATTATTCATAGTTGAAAGTGTTTATATATTTTTTTTTCAAGAATAAATAACTGGAGTTCTGAACTGAGTACTTTTGGTGCCAATTTACAGGAGTTTGAATCAGTACTTCCGACTCTATACAACGGCAGTTACAGCCTTGTATTTGACAACGATGAAATAAGTTCACAAACAACTCGTCGCTAATAACAGACAATAATTCCTTTGTCCGTATTCCTCAATGGGATAGATGGAAACCAACACCGGAGCTGTTCTGGCAGACGGCCATGCTGCATGGCGACAGTGCGCTGGGCACATGTGCGATGATAAGGGAGATAACTATTCTTGAATTTCCGGCCAAGGGAAATAACTCTTCCCGCAGATTTATCAAAAAAAACAAAAAAAAAACATTGCCATTTCGGCATTCTTACGGTTGGTCGGGTTCCCGGAAACAGACAATTTTTTTTGTTACGCCTCAGGAAGGTACATGTATCCTGACTAGAAATAATAGCTCTATATTTGTTAAATAATGTGATATGAGTTTGTCTTCCTTCCTGTCCAGGTTCCTTATCCTTTGATGAGTTTGTGGACATTTGTAAGCGAGAGCCGAGTACAACAACTGATGACCTGATGAAAGCCTTCAAGAAGATAGACACAAATGGTGATGGTTATATTTCCAGAGAGGAACTCTATGACATGCTGACTGAGGTATGACCTTCCTCTGTTCTCCTAGTTTGAAATCTCCTGGTTGCGCTAGATACGATCATACTGCAGTGTAACATGACAAAGGCATTAGTTCACCTAACAGAACAATTGTGAATGAACATGATGCTCGCTGTTGAATTGTAATTAATTTATTCTCAGTCTGAATATTCTGAGTAAGATTAACGGGAATTTTATAACAGGCTATGATGGTGGAAGTATTTGCTGGCACATCACTCAATGTTCAGTATGTGTATTTGTGTACACATATGTTTGGGGAAATGCTCTGCCCATGTTTCACACAAGATTTCATTGTATACAGAGGGGTGAGAGGATGACAATGGATGAAGTCAAGGCGATGATTGATGAAGTCGATGAAAACAGGGATGGCAAACTGGACTATTCTGAGGTAACGTCATATTGGTCGAGATCTTCTCATCTTCTCGGTCAGTTCATGATCTGTTTCACTTTCCTGTCTCAAGAACTCTTTCAACAAAGCCCCATACTAATGTTGGGTAAGCATCTGAACGAATTACGATTTGCTGCTTTACCCATTAACCCTATCCGGCCTGGCTGCACCCTGAGGCTGAGTAGGCTTTGTCATTTAAAAATGAGAGAAGAGCTATAATCTGATCTCATAGAAAAATCTTGGAGAGCAAAATGTGTATTTGGGTGAGCGAATGTAATTTAAACGAAGGCAGTATTAATTTTAAAAGCTGAAGAGAGGATTTTTCTGCTCCCCCCAGCCAAAGTCAGAATAAGGAGTGCTGTGGTGGTTTAAGTCAGAATAAGGAGTGCTGTGGTGATGTAAGTCAGAATAAGGATTGCTGTGGTGATTTAAGTCAGAATAAGGAGCACTGTGGTGATGTAAGTCAGAATAAGGAGCACTGTGGTGATGTAAGTCAGAATAAGGAGTGCTGTGGTGATGTAAGTCAGAATAAGGAGTGCTGTGGTGATTTAAGTCAGAATAAGGAGCACTGTGGTGATGTAAGTCAGAATAAGGAGCGCTGTGGTGATGTGAGTCAGAATAAGGAGCACTGTGGTGATGTAAGTCAGAATAAGGAGTGCTGTGGTGATGTAAGTCAGAATAAGGAGTGCTGTGGTGATTTAAGTCAGAATAAGGAGCACTGTGGTGATGTAAGTCAGAATAAGGAGCGCTGTGGTGATGTAAGTCAGAATAAGGAGTGCTGTGGTGATTTAAGTCAGAATAAGGAGCACTGTGGTGATGTAGGTCAGAATAAGGAGCGCTGTGGTGATGTAAGTCAGAATAAGGAGCACTGTGGTGATGTAAGTCAGAATAAGGAGCACTGTGGTGATGTAAGTCAGAATAAGGAGTGCTGTGGTGATGTAAGTCAGAATAAGGAGTGCTGTGGTGATTAAGTCAGAATAAGGAGCACTGTGGTGATGTAAGTCAGAATAAGGAGCGCTGTGGTGATGTAAGTCAGAATAAGAAGCACTGTGGTGATGTAAGTCAGAATAAGGAGGACTGTGGTGATGTAAGTCAGAATAAGGAGTGCTGTGGTGATGTAAGTCAGAATAAGGAGTGCTGTGGTGATTTAAGTCAGAATAAGGAGCACTGTCAGGGAGTAATCCAGGAAGGTTTTGCTACCGGTATACCGGTATGGGCGCCCAAACTCTCGCGCCCAAATGAAAACGAAAAAAAAAAAAAAAAAAAAAATCCAAACTAACCTCGCGGTAAATCAGACATCCTAGCACTGTGTTAGAGCCTACGCGCCACTACAATTCAGCAGAACATGGAAAAACTCCGACTTGAATTTTACAGTAAAAACGGACAGGACACATCGGATTTTTACAAAAACAACGTTTATTTCTCATCGACTACAGTTTAGTTTTGTATATTAAATACATTCTCAAGGTTGAAGTTTAAATAGTGAACAACTTTCACTGTTTTATTATTGACGAGGGTAGTGTTACTGTGTACTCCAGTCCGGTTCCGCTTCGAGTCTGACAATTTTACGCGCGCCTACCGATCGTCAAAAGTTGTCGTCGTTGTATAATTTAAAAGAGCACGGTTTACACGATTTGATAAAATGAGTCGTCCAAGAACGTCTGGTCTCAGCCATAATAAAACTACTGGTCAAAACGAAAATGTGTAGACGATAAACCTACTGATCAGCGAACTCTTTTGCATTTTATAAAACGTGCACGTGGCGGAGACACGGAAACTGGTGCTTCGGTGGACGAACAAATCTGAGAGGATATACACGAAAATGAAACTGACGAACGGGACACTTCAGACCAGGAACAATCAGAACATTCTCAGGAAATTGAAACACCTAGGCCTAACAACGTACAACAACAGCACAGTGACGAAAATGAAAATAATTAGGGACATGAGAGAAAGACGGATTGACATATAGGTAATGAAATTTCCACAAAGGATGAACACAAAACAGTATTAATACATGAAGTTTGCCATTTGGCTTTATTGTTGTTGATGTGATTTTCAAGAATCCTCAATATAGTACTCTACACTGATCCAGGGATGATGTCAAATTCCATTTTTTTTTCGCTCCGCACGAGAGAGGGGGGAGACCCCCCTCCCTCGACCCTCCCCCACCGGCGTCCCCAAAAAATCTCTGGATTACTCCCTGACTGTGGTGATGTAAGTCAGAATAAGGAGCACTGTGGTGATGGAAGTCAGAATAAGGAGTGCCATGGTGATGGAGTTTGATCACAATAGCAAGGTCTGGCTGGGGGGGGGGGGGGGGGGGGGGGGCTAAATAATAATTATTTTCCTTATACCTCCAGCTATTGACTCTGATGATGTCACTCATGAGTTACTTACCTTCTCAATAGACAGTGGTCTATCGAAAATGAACTGGTTCGGATAATTTATGTGGTGACTATGGCAACATAATCATTTTTTATACGCCCGCCAGAAGGCGAACGTAAATGTGATGGTGGTTTTCGTCCGTCTGTCCGTCCCTCGTGTCCGGTCTATAACTGGGACAGTTTTCTATCTACAGTTCTAATTTTTGGTGAGTGGATACCCTAAAGGTCACTGGCCTAAAAAACATAAAATCACTGAAGTGTTCATGTCCGGTCTATATCTGTGAATGTTTTCTATCCACAGTTGCAATTTTTTGTGAGTGGATACACTAGGTGGAGACGATGTGTCGCATACCAAAATCGAGGTCAGCGGTCAAAGGTCACTGTTGCTTAAAATCAGGAAATCATTGATCATTAACAGTTTTCTATCTACAGTTCTAATTTCGGTGAGTGGATGCCCTAGGGGGGAATGATGTCTTGCATACCAAATGTAGGTGGAGTCAGAGGTCAAAGGTCAGTGTGACAGAAAAAATCAGGAAATCATTAAAAATTTCTAATTTTTGTTGAGTGGATTCAGTAGGGGGAAATGAAGTGCTGCATACCAAAAAAAAGGTCACGGTCAAAGGTCACTGACCCCAAAATTGTGAAATTGTGAAAGAGTGCATTGAGAAATGGTGACCTAAACATCAGGAAATCATTTTTTGTGAGTGGATTCAATAGGGCGAAATGAAGTGTCGCATACCAAAAAATAGGTCAAGGTCGAAGGTCAAAGGTCACTGTTAACCAAAAATCAGGAAATTATTAAAAATAACATGTTTTTGTGTCAGTGGATAGATTAGGGAGGCACGATGTGCCACATGCAAAAATGTAGGTCAAGTGACCTGGTCAAAGTTCAAGGCCACTGTGACCCCAAAATCGTGAAATTGTTAAAAATCATGATTTTTTGTGTCCATTGAGAAATTACGGGGAGACGATTTGTCATCTACCAAAATTTAGGTCAAGATCAATAGTCAAGGTCACTGTGACTCCAGAATCAAGAAATCTTTGAAATTATTATTTTTTTTGTGTCAGTAGATACATCAGGGGGACATGAAATAGCACATACCAAAATGTAGGTCAAGGCCGAACATTGAGGTCACTGACCCCCAAAATAATGAAATTCATAAAAATCATGATTTTTTGTGTCCATTGATAGAATGAGGGAAGACGATGTGGCATGTACCAAAATTTAGGTCAAGGTCAAAGGTCAAGGTCACTGATCCCAAAATCAGGAAATCATTAAAAAATAACTTTTTTTCTGCCAGTAGATACATTAGAGGGACATGTGTTACATTCCAAAATGTGGGTCAAACATCAAGGTCACTGTGACCCCAAAATCAAGAAATCATTAAAAGTCACATTTTCACATGCCTGTTGAAGACGAATTCATGTAATGCGATGTTGCGTTCTATCCATTCATCCATTGCCATTTGTTGTCCATGCGATATCTCTAGTTTCAAGGTATGGAATGGTACCAAACTTTGAGTATACCTTACTCGCATGACAGAGAGGAGCCATACATCAATTTGTCAAAGGTCAAGGTCACAACCCCCCCCAAAAAAACTGAAGCAAGTTTAGCTGACTAAATGTGTTCAGGGGTAGAAATATTCAAAATCATCAGCAGGACATTTGTCCTACTGGTCAAAAAAGTTGCCGGACATTTTCATCTTTGTCAGGACAAAAGTTATTGTCAGATAAACTGATGTTATTTTGCTTCATTGAACTATTTCTGAGATTTGCTGAACCAGTCACCATTTCTCAAGCGACCTTTGCCTTTTACTTTTGGTTTATCTCTCACATTTTAACCGTAAACGTCCAGAGCTGTACATTTTTGTGGTAGATTTTTCTTAAAATCGTCCTTAAAATTTCATGTCATTGCCACGCTAGATGGCGGTGATGCAGGCAGAGCTTTTGGGGCTTTGTCTGTACTATTGGGCAGTATTTCCAATCTTTCTAATTCCCCTTGGTCGCAGACTTTTTTTACGTAAAGTCAAAGTTTTACAGGCCCGCCATTTTGACGACCGAACATGAGGTTTCCTTTCAATGTACACCTTATTCCGCGTGACCGACCCGCTTCACCCGAAGCATTATGGGTCATTTTCATCCATGCATTAATCGTTTCTATTGTAAAGTGTCTCCTGGTCACCCCCACTTGGCTGGGCTAGTTATCAGGTGGGGGTCGAGAATGGACCCGGTTTACCACTCAAGCTGGCGGCCTGACCGGGCTTGGTGGGATTTCGGACCACTGCGGGTAGCGGTCGTCAGTAGGAGAGGGGAATTGAGCCATCTCGAGCTTCCTATTAACTCTTTCCCTCTTGGTTCCAGATGCTAATTGCATGAGCAATGTGTATGCCCCCATGCAACAATGTTGTGCACTTCAGCAGCTACCCCATAGAGTCTATCCATTATTGCAGACATATATGTGGGAAATATCTTTAGACAGAAATACAGATTGGGAAAATCAAATAGATATTGTTGGAGAAGAGGTGACAATAATGATAACACACTGACATGATGTGAAATGATTGGAACTACCAGGAAACAACCAGATAGATATTGTTGGGGAAGAGGTGACAATAATCATAACACACTGACATGATGTGAAATGATTGGAACTACCAGGAAACAACCAGATAGATATTGTTGGAGAAGAGGTGACAATAATCATAACACACTGACATGATGTGAAATGATTGGAACTACCAGGAAACAACCAGATAGATATTGTTGGGGAAGAGGTGACAATAATCATAACACACTGACATGATGTGAAATGATTGGAACTACCAGGAAACAACCAGATAGATATTGTTGGAGAAGAGGTGACAATAATCATAACACACTGACATGATGTGAAATGATTGGAACTACCAGGAAACAACCAGATAGATATTGTTGGGGAAGAGGTGACAATAATCATAACACACTGACATGATGTGAAATGATTGGAACTACCAGGAAACAACCAGATAGATATTGTTGGGGAAGAGGTGACAATAATCATAACACACTGACATGATGTGAAATGATTGGAACTACCAGGAAACAACCAGATAGATATTGTTGGGGAAGAGGTGACAATAATGATAACACACTGACATGATGTGAAATGATTGGAACTACCAGGAAACAACCAGATAGATATTGTTGGAGAAGAGGTGACAATAATGATAACACACTGACATGATGTGAAATGATTGGAACTACCAGGAAACAACCAGATAGATATTGTTGGAGAAGAGGTGACAATAATCATAACACACTGACATGATGTGAAATGATTGGAACTACCAGGAAACAACCAGATAGATATTGTTGGGGAAGAGGTGACAATAATCATAACACACTGACATGATGTGAAATGATTGGAACTACCAGGAAACAACCAGATAGATATTGTTGGGGAAGAGGTGACAATAATCATAACACACTGACATGATGTGAAATGATTGGAACTACCAGAAAACAACCAGATAGATATTGTTGGGGAAGAGGTGACAATAATCATAACACACTGACATGATGTGAAATGATTGGAACTACCAGAAAACAACCAGATAGATATTGTTGGGGAAGAGGTGACAATAATCATAACACACTGACATGATGTGAAATGATTGGAACTACCAGAAAACAACCAGATAGATGTGTTGGGAAGAGGTGACAATAATCACCAACACACTGACATGATGTGAAATGGTGGAACTACCAGGAAACAACCAGATAGATATTGTTGGGGAAAAGTGACAATAATCATAACACACTGACATGATGTGAAATGATTGGAACTACCAGAAAACAACCAGATAGATATTGTTGGGGAAGAGGTGACAATAATCATAACACACTGACATGATGTGAAATGATTGGAACTACCAGAAAACAACCAGATAGATATTGTTGGGGAAGAGGTGACAATAATCATAACACACTGACATGATGTGAAATGATTGGAACTACCAGAAAACAACCAGATAGATATTGTTGGAGAAGAGGTGACAATAATGATAACACACTGACATGATGTGAAATGATTGGAACTACCAGAAAACAACCAGATAGATATTGTTGGAGAAGAGGTGACAATAATGATAACACACTGACATGATGTGAAATGATTGGAACTACCAGAAAACAACCAGATAGATATTGTTGGGGAAGAGGTGACAATAATCATAACACACTGACATGATGTGAAATGATTGGAACTACCAGAAACAACCAGATAGATATTGTTGGAGAAGGTGACAATAATGATAACACACTGACATGATGTGAAATAGTTGGAACTACCAGAAACAACCAGATAGATATTGTTGGGGAAGAGGTGACAATAATGATAACACACTGACATGATGTGAAATGATTGGAACTACCAGGAAACAACCAGATAGATATTGTTGGAGAAGAGGTGACAATAATGATAACACACTGACATGATGTGAAATGATTGGAACTACCAGGAAACAACCAGATAGATATTGTTGGAGAAGAGGTGACAATAATGATAACACACTGACATGATGTGAAATGATTGAAACTACCAGGAAACAACCAGATAGATATTGTTGGAGAAGAGGTGACAATAATGATAACACACTGACATGATGTGAAATGATTGAAACTACCAGGAAACAACCAGATAACAATGACAAGAACAAACTCATCAAAACTCATCTACATGTACATGTACATGGGGCGGATACCCACAATTGTTTATCTTGTTTACATGGGGGAAAGAGTAATTCACCCCCATCCATTATTAATTCACCCTCATCCCTTTCCCAGGCAGGCCTGGTAGTTTTAGTGCCTGATCCAGGCCTGAGCACTCATACCTGCATGATTGAGGGGAAATAAATTTAATGTCCATGTACATGTAGAAGAATAAAAAGATTTCAACTGAAAGTGTGTTATAAATTTTATACTGTCAAACTTACATAATTTAATCCCAGTTTGTCCTACATGTACTTGCATGTTTGTTCCATGCTCCATGTACTTACATGTTTGCTGACAGTTTTGTAACATGGTTATCTCTATCTCTATATAAAAATATACATATATAAAAGTTGATCTCTGCAGCCAATGAACGTAACAGTATTTATTGACTAGTTGATCTCTACGGCCGAAGAATTTATAATATTCATTGATTACATTTCTGTAACATGGTGATCTCTACAGCCATTGAGTGTAAGAATATTTATTGATTACAGTTCTGTAACATGACGATCTCTACAGCCATTGAGTGTAAGAATATTTATTGATTACAGTTCTGTAACATGGTGATCTCTACAGCCATTGAGTGTAAGAATATTTATTGATTACAGTTCTGTAACATGGTGATCTCTACAGCCATTGAGTGTAAGAATATTTATTGATTACAGTTCTGTAACATGGTGGTCTCTACAGCCATTGAGTGTAAGAATATTTATTGATTACAGTTCTGTAACATGGTGATCTCTACAGCCATTGAGTGTAAGAATATTTATTGATTACAGTTCTGTAACATGGTGGTCTCGACAGCCAACGAATGTAAGAAAATGTCCAGAAAACTAATGGAGAGGAAGGAGAGAAAGAAACAAAAAGCATCATCTGAAAAAGTGAAAGCATCGCCACGGTCACAGTACAAGAGTAAGTATTGACAGAGTCTATGCCAGAGTACATCTCTTAGGTCAGGTATAGTTGGAGCTTGACATCACTGTTCAGCCGCTCTCTCTACTTGAATTCTTAGTTTGTCTCTTGCTCATTTTATTTTTTGCTGATGTTGCCCATCAACATTTTCTATAACACTCGTAGAGAAAATGGATCAAAACCACTCAAACAACTATTAAATATAGATGAAACTTCATCACTTGTACTCCTGCTACAAGAGTACATAGATTAACTCCCATCAACTGCGGTGGTAACTACTTAGATGAAATTGGCACCACTGGGGTGAAACTGCAGTGGTAGATAAACTCCAACTGTTCTGAGATAAACTTTATTATACGCCCGCAAAAAGGCGGACGTATTATGTGATGGCGGTTTCCGTCCGTCTGTCTGTCTGTCTGTCCGTCTGTCCGTCTCTCGTGTCCGGTCTATATCTGGGACAGTTTTCTATTTACAGTTCTAATTTTTGGTGAGTGGATACCCTATGGGGAGACGATGTGTCAAGTACCAAAATGAAGGTCGAGGTCAGAGGTCAAGGTCACTGGCCTAAAAAACAGGAAATCACTGAAGTGTTCGTGTCCGGTCTATATCTGTGAACGTTTTCTATCCACAGTTGCAAGTTTTCGTGAGTGGATACACTAGGTGGAGACGATGTGTCGCCTACCAAAATTGAGGTCGAGGTCAGAGGTCAAAGGTCACTGTTGCCTAAAATCACCAAATCATTGATCATTGACAGTTTTTTATCTACAGTTCTAATTTTTGGTGAGTGGATGCCCTAGGGGGGAACGATGTCTTGCATACCAAATGTAGGTCGAGGTCAGAGGTCAAAGGTCAGTGTGACAGAAAAATCAGGAAATCATTAAAAATTTCTAATTTTTTGTGAGTGGATTCAATAGGGGGAAATGAAGTGTCGCGTACCAAAAAATAGGTCAAGGTCGAAGGTCAAAGGTCACTGTGACCCCGAAACCAGAAAATTATTAAAAATAACATCTTTTTGTGTCAGTAGATACATTAGGGGGACACAATGTGTCACCTACCCTAATGTAGGTCAAGGTCAAAGGTCAAGGTCACTGTGACACCAAAATTGTGAAATTGTTAAAAATCATGATTACGAAAAATGATTGAGAAATTACGGGGAATCGTTTCGTCATGTACTGAAATTTAGACCCAGGTCAAGTTCGCTGTGACCCCAGAATCAAGGTCAAAGGCCAGTGTGACCTAAAAATCAGAAAATCATTAAAAATTACTAAATTTTTGTAAGTGGATTCAATAGTGCGAATTGAAGTGTCGCATACCAAAACTTAGGTCGAGGTCAAAGGTCAAAGATCACTGACCCCAAAATCAGGAAATTATTAAAAATAACATGTTTTTGTGTCAGTAGATACATAAGGGGGACACGATGTGTCACCTACCAAAATGTAGGTGAAGGTCAAAGGTCAAGGTCACTGTGACCCCAAAATCTTGAAATTGTTAAAAATCATGATTTGTTTGTGTCCATTGAGAAATTACGGGGAGACCATTTGTCATCTACCAAAATTTAGGTCAAGGTCAATGTGACTCCAGAATCAAGAAATCTATTGATACATTGAGGGAAGATGATTTGTTGTGTACCAAAATTTAGGTCAAGGTCAAAGGTCAAGGTCACTGATCCCAAAATCAGGAAATCATTAAAAAATAACTTTTTTTTCTGCCAGTAGATACATAGAGGGACATGTGTTACATACCAAAATGTGGGTCAAAGGTCAAGGTCACTGTGCCCCCAAAATCAAGAAATCATTAAAAGTCACACTTTCATATGCCTGTCGAAGACGAAGTCATGTAACGCGATGTTGCGTTCTGTCCATTCATCCATTAACATTTGTTGTCCATGCGATATCTCTAGTTTCAAGGTATGGAATGGTACCAAACTTTGAGTATACCTTACTCGCATGGCAGAGAGGAGCCATACATTTTGAGACCAATTTGTCCAAGGTCAAGGTCACAGTCCTTCAAAACTGAATCAAGTTTAGCTGACCATATGTGTTAGGTTGAAATATTCAGAGTTCTCTCCCCTACATGTATATGGCATTCGTCATGTGGAGTTGTCTCCCATATTTGAAACAGCTACATTTAGTGAAACTGTTGTGAAATAAAAACCATACATTTACTAATTTAGCGGGGAGAGGGATCCTTTATGAACTTTATACCTGTTTATTAACTCAAGAACAAAGATTTACTTCCTCAATTTCTTCGTCCTTCATGGAAAATTTTCTCATCTGAAAGGAATCCATTTGCAGGAAAACTACTATTTTCTTGTGTTTGACTATTGTCGATTTCAGTGTGGGATATGTAAGCTCTCGGCTCTTGCTTGTTTTAGTTTATCATTCAATATAAGATGTTATATATGTTACATTCTCAGAAGCACAAAATTGTAGGCTAGCTACCAATTGGAATCAAGGCTATTACCTTGAAATTTGGACCAATGTAATTCCAGATACACGGGCGTATATTGAAGCCCCTTGGGCTCTTGTTAATAATAACTCTGCTTGAGTAAATACGTAAACTCGCTGATCTTGTAAGTCATGTAAGTGGATGAAAATCCAAAAATTCCATTGTAAATTGGCCCTCACAATTAGCCACAGCATTCAGCAATTTTCTAGGTAAATTATGTTGCAAGAAAAAGTTACTTCAGCAAATTTTAACATGGAGTTAAGTGTGTATTATTGTGATATTAGAAGATTTTTGCCGAGGCAGATTTCCATATTTGTGAGGGCGGGAAAGTCCTTAAAACTCCTGGAATTTAATTGCTAACCTTGAAAGTCCTGGATAATGCTTAAAAATAAAGTTAAATTCCTGAACACAGTACACTTTCATCTTCTGGTGTTACTGTGTCAAAATTTGTTCCTTAACTTCGTTAATTCGCTCATCTTTGTTGTAAGTTTTTTTATGCTGTAATTGTACATGTATGAATTAACCCTATAATTACATGTACATTAAATTCCAACATTGCTATTGGGAATAGAATAGAATAGAATAGAATAGAATGGAATGAAGCTGTCATGATATGTCTCATTCAGCTCTATTGTGTGACTGCCATATGTTGGAACTATGATTCTCATGATGTGTCTTGTCTGTATGTATATGTATATATGTGACTGTTTGGTTTGATTTGCTGCAGCCTTGTCCCTATCTGATGAGTATGAGCACAGCCTGACTGGCTCTCAACTCTCTCTCAGGTCCAACCTGTCTACCATGTCTACTGAGAAACACACTGTGACCCCTCCTTGTAAGCCTCTCCATATCTTCTGTGTTTGAGTGTCTCGCCTCAACTTATTTTCTGTCTCTAATATTCCGCTATTGAAATTTACCTTTTTGTTAGCTCATCTGGGCCGAAGGCCCGATGGGCTTATGTCATGGCCTGATTGTCCGTCGTCCGTCGTGCGTCGTCCGTCGTGCGTAAACATCCTCTTCTCTGAAACCGCTTGGCCGATTAAGCTGAAGCTTGGCATGCATGTTCCCCCCAATGAGTACACCAGAATTTGTTCATGCCGTGTCGATACGATTCTAAATATGGCTGCCATGGCGGCCATCTTGAATTTGCCACTGAAATCTTGTCATCATTATTTTTCAGTAACTACTGCATGGATCTTTCTCAAATTTGGTACACAGGTTCCTCATGGGGTCTAGTTGTGCAAGATACCTTTTGTGGTCTTATTCAAAAATCCAATATGGCCACCAGGCGGCCATCTTGGATTTCCCGATGAAACATTATCGCGATTTCTCAGGAACTACTGCATAGATCTTTCTCAAATTTGGTACACAGGTTCCCCTTGGGGTCTAGTTGTGCAAGATACCTTTTGTAGTCTGATTCAAAAATCCAATATGGCCACCAGGCGTCCATCTTGGATTTCCCCATGAAACATTGTTATTGCGATTTCTCAGGAACTACTGCGTGGATCTTCCTCAAATTGGGTACACAGGTTCCCCTTGGGGTCTAGTTGTGCAAGATACCTTTTCTGCTCTGATTCGAACATCCAATATGGCCACCAGGCGGTCATCTTGGATTTCCCTATTAAACTTCGTTATCGTGATTTATCAGGATGTACTGCATGGATCTTTCTCAAATTTGATACACAGGTTCCCCTTGGGGTCTAGTTGTGCAAGATACTTTTGTTGTCTGATTCAGAAATCCAATATGGCCACCAGGCGGCCATCTTGGATTTCCAGATGAAACATTGTTATCGCGATTCAGGGCCTGAATTTCGTTAAATTTTAGGAGAATCCAAGTTGATTCTCGCATAAAGGATCCGCGAGAATCAAGATTCTCAAGTCGAGATTTGGAAATTTCGGGTTTCAAATTCCCCTTATATTTGTTTAAATTTTATCAAGTACTTCCCATCTTTGGTATTGATTACAGTCTTGCATCCCTATTAACTGAAATAAAAACATAATTTCCATGAAAAAAGAAAGACTTTATTTTCTTTGTTTCACAGTTACACCTGTAACTCATCCAGTAACGGTGGCTCTGTTCTGCAAATTGGTCGCAAGGCTTTTCTTTTCGCCTTACTGTCTGTCCTAGACAATATATCCGAGATGTTTTCGGCCATATTTCGGAGACAAGTTATCGAAGGGCATTGAAACTTCACTCAGTAGAACTAAAAAGTAATAATTTTATTGCAAAGTATCAAGAAAATTCTTCCAGTGGTTCTCAACAAATTGCTAAAAAACAAAAATTAGATGGGAGATTTGTGGGTTATTTTTTGACGTCGAGCCTGCAAGTTATAACATTGGCAGGTCAAAATAACATGGTAGGTATTGGGGATTTTCGTAAATTCTTAACAGATTTCAATCCAATGTGGGGGAAAAATTTGTATTTTTTAGTTTATATACTGTGTGAAGTTTCAATGTTCTACAATAAATTGTCTCCGAAATATCTCCAAAAACATCTCGGATCTAATATTATCAGGGACAGACAGTAAATAAACGCTGGCGCATAGTAAAGGCTTCAGTGCATTTTTTGTCAGAATTCTCGCACCTCCGAAAGTTTCTGGTAAGATTTTTTTTTCTTGTTCACTGGTTCGCCAGTTTCGATTTCCGTGCATTTTGTATGCCCGTTGTATGCCCGTCGGATTCAACATGACGTGCCAAATTCGGCTTCAACAGGTACGTTGTGCCGCTCAAACCGTAACTGAGCACATCGTTGACAATTTTGCCCTTGTATTTGGCTCGTATTTTTTCGCAATACTTTTGGCATACTTTTCATATTGCCTTAATCGCCTTATCGCCAGTGTCGTTAAACGTAAAATCGAATTGATCTTTAAGCTCGACCTCCCACTTTTGCAGCGCACTCACGCTAATTTGTCGCCTTGTCGACTTTGCCCACCGTCCGCCATTTTTACGAAGACTAGAGGAGTGCAAATCCGTTGTCAAGCGCAACGTTGACACGGGACTAAGGAGCTCAGTGATTGGTCAACACAGTAACCTATAGCCAATGGTTAATGAAGACACATATCCAGATGGAAAAATTAGACAAAGTTATTTCCCTTGGCATGAAAACGAAAGCAGTACCAGAGAATTTCGTTCTTGATCTGACGTTTCCCGTTTTGGGGTAATAAATAGATTTTTAGAGTCGGACTTAAGGCGAATCAACTTAGATTCTCTATTTTACATAGCAGGCGAATCTTTACGCGAGTCGATTCGCGGATTCGCGTCAAAATTCAGGCCCTGCGATTTCTCAGGAACTACTGCATGGATCTTTCTCAAATTTGGTACAGAGGTTCCCCTTGGGGTCTAGTTGTGCAAGATACAATTTGTGGTCTGATTGAAAAACCCAATATGGCCATCAGGCGGCCATCTTGGATTTCCAGATGAAACATTGTTATCGTGATTTCTCAGGTACTACTGCATGGATCTTTCTCAAATTTGGTACAGAGGTTGCTCTTGGGGTCTAGCTGTGCAAGATACCATTTGTGGTCTGATTGAAAAATCCAATATGGCCACCAGGCGGCCATCTTGGATTCCCCCATGAAACTTTTTTATCGCGATTTCTCAGGAACTACTGCATTGATCTTTCTCAAATTTGATACACAGGTTCCCCTTGAGGTCCAGTTGTGCAAGATATCTTTTCTTGTCCGATTCGAAAATCCAATATGGCCACCAGGTGGCCATCTTGAATTTCCCCATGAAATTTTGTTATCGTGAATTCCCAGGATATTACTGCATGGATGTTGATACACAGGTTCCCCTTGTGGTCCAGTTGTGCAAGATACCTTTTTTGGTCCATTTCGAAAATCCAATATGGCCGCATCTTGAATTTCCCATGAAACTTTATCATGAAATCTCAGGAAATAACTGCATGGATCATTTAGTGTTCAGGGGGGACAACACAAGTTAGAAACTCATCTATTGCAGTTCTTTAGTAAAAACTTCTCACAGCTACTTTCTCCAGTTACAGACAGATGAGCTACAGTACCGTGGCACTATCTTATTTCAAATGCTATCCATACTGTCATGACTGTTTTCTTCTTATTTTATGAGGCACAAACAAAAACTAACAATTTTCATCATTTTACTGAGTTTGTTTTACATAGAAGCTTTAACTGACATCTACTTAACTACATCATACATGTACCTGTATTATGTGAAGCTTTAACTGACATCTACTTAACCACATGTACCTGTATTATCTGCATGTGTGCATATCTCCTTCGAAAACAGTGAATACGTGATATTGTGCATTCACTTGTTTGTTAACTACTGCCACAAATTGATCAACTGCATTGAGTTGGTAACGTAGATGTAAGTTGTCGATTCTGTCAAATATCAAAGTTGGAGTTGGACAAAAGTAGCCGTTATCGCATCCATGGGCCCACAGGGCATGCCAGATGGTTTTATTCCATCAAATACACCTCTGATTGTTCCCAGATAACCGTGATAACAGGTGACTCCCACAGTATAATTACATTATTACACTTCTGCATTGAATCCGCAACATTTTGGCATGCGACATTTCAGCACAATGTGAAGGGTTCGACATTTCGGTACGCAACATTTTGGGACATGGTTTTTACAAGGCCATATTACATGTATTATATTTAACATGAAGATTTTCTCATTCTTTTTTTTTTACATATTTAGAGCATTTCCACAAAGTGGATGCTCTTATGTTTTCATGAGAAACGGCTCCGCCGGATCCGCCGCCGCCGCGACTTTAAACGTGAATATCTCTAAAATCGTTAAATATTTTCGGGTCATACTTGGTGTGCCATCTCCTTAGGCCTGGGGAATTTGTCTGGTTGTACATGTATTTTGATACCTGCTGCTCAACACTTAGGTGGCGTTGTAGTCAGAGCATAAGTAACCTTTCTCCGACGATTTCGTCTGAACGACTTGTCTGATTTCTTTGAAATTTTATTACCATGGTCTCGAAGGATAGTCAATGTGCTGAAAAGGTTTTGGTGTAGCTGGCATAATTATAAAGGCAAATTTTTTGCATCTCAAAAAAAAAAGTTTTTTCGTGAAATGAAAATTCACCAATTCGCTTAACTCTTTCCCCCTTAGACTTGTGGGGAATTTTCTCTCTCTGACCCATAATAGATTTGTAATGGCGTAGGTCTTTAACCCATGGAGACATTTCAAATTTCATACTTCTCCCGCGATGTAAAATATCCCGTTTTATGTCCCATGTCATGTGGAGAAATATTTACCAATGGTCTTCCATAGACCCATTCTACGTAATTTGTTCACGTTTTATACCAATATCAGCAACATTTATTCTAAAAATTAGTAATCTTGCGAGAAAATGTGTTGTGTCTGCTTTCCGTCTGTTGGAAATCACGAAAAAGGCGAAGAAATTGTCGCATTTTAGTCACGTTTTGCAGCGTTCTGTTGTTGTTGTTTCGCTGCAATTCCTAGGTTATTCTATACCATCGTAAAGCTAATTCTCCCTAGATTCGGGATTTGACAGAGATATAACGATATGGCAGGTTTTGAACGACATAAAACTGAAAAAGTCCCATATACTTCCCGGATGCAGAATGACGACGATAATAAATATTCATAAGGTGAAAAAAGACAGCTCACTGATTGGCCAAGGTTGATTGAGGCCCGGCGTAATTGGAGGAAGAGGTCACGTGGTGACGCAGTCGCTATGGTCACTGTCAGACAAAAGACCGGCTGGGAAAGAATGGCGGATAAGACATTTACCGCGAAGAAAATCGTCGTGGGAAAATATGTAAAATAAACTCAGATGAGCAGATTTGACGAGCTAGTCATCAAGGTTAGATACTTTGGTAGTTTATGCTCGCGTTACGTGAAATATTCAGGAATTTGGAAGCAGATTTTACTATTTTTCGAACGTTTACCTTGGAGCATGCCAAACTCATTTGGTGTTGAATCGCGCATTTTACGTCAATTATTTTTCTTCCTCTCCTGATTTCATTTTACCCGTATTACAAAACAAACCAACCGTATACAAGTCAGATTTATTTAAATTTTGGCTTTCTGAAAATCTATAGTTTTAATTATGTTTTACTCAAAGTAAACGCGAAAAAATTGCAAAATAATCCATCACATGGGAACTCAGTGACACGTCAAAATCCGTCTTCATGGGTTAGGCGAACATCCGTCAAAACACGCTTATATGGGGATCGACACAATCCGTCAAAACCCGCTTATATGGGGGAAAGAGTTAAAGAAATATTTAAAAACTGTTCTATTCTAGGTTGCCAAGCATAAATATAGGATTGCCGACATGATAATTCCATTTCGGTGCGAACCAAATTGCCATTTAAATGAAAAATCGCATTTATCTGACTTCCTCTATAACTATTATCATGATTAAAGTTTTTTCCATTGAACTCTTATGTGCCATCTCCCTAGGGCTTTAGATCTCACCCGCTTGTTTTTGCGTGACATTTGGTCATCACTAGGTGGCGCTATAGACATGAATGCAGGTAAACATGTGTAACATCATATCTTCTGAACAACGTGTTCGATTTCCATGTAATTCGGGTATAATCATCTTGCAAGATAGGCAAAGAACTGACAAGATTTTGGTGGTGTTGACGAATCATGGAGACTCATTTTTGTATTTCAAAATAAGATTTTCTTTTCACAAAAATGGAAATTTGCTTCTTAATCAGGGAAAAGTAATTCTGTTTTGCTGAACATGATCATAGCATTCCCAGTGTTATAACTTACATCTCTTGTGAGCCAAATGGCCATTTTTTTTAATATATGAAATTCTCACGACTTGAGTCCAATATCTACATTCCCTAGGCCACATCTGAGGATTTTGCTTCATCATGTAGGTTTGTGATATTGTTTATCATTGGATGGCACGAAAGACAGTAAATGTTTTTAGCACAATTTATTGGCATTTAATCTGTTTATGAAGTTTATTATTGTCAGACAAAGGCGTGAAAGTTTTTTTTTTTTTTTTGATTGAAATTGAAGGACCACCTCTCATACGGATTTTGCAGCCCATCAACATAATGTTTGATTTATATCTCCTTATACATTCTTTTTTTTCAATTACTAATTTTATTAACAGTATGGTTTTAAAATGGATTGAAAGGACATTGGTTCTGTTAGTGCTGGCATAATCATGTGGCATAGGGTAAAGTCAGCTAAATATATCTTAGTCTAGGCTGCATCAGTGGATGGTCAGTATGGAGAATTTAAGGATTCAAGTGAGCTTGAAGTCAGGCCATTATATTCTGCTTTACCTGTCAGGCCTCATATTGAGGCCTGTATGTTGACTTTTCTGCTAATAAAACGTGTAATGGTTGACTTATTGCATAATGCAATTTACACATGAGCAGTGTGACTAACGTCACAGGACCTACGAAGTACAGTAGGCATTAGGACTCGAACGCGAACTGAACTCTTGGAAATCCCCACCCCCAGTTGAAATCCTGCCTATATTAAGATGGGCACCGCCCAAGTCAGAATCGCCACTGATTTTCATCAAAAATCACCAGAAATTTCCATCAAAAATAGGTCAGCTCAGAACTTGTTGGCAACAGTCTCCTAATGCGCCTTCATTCCAAAATAAATAACGATCACCGATTTAATTTTACATTTTTTTTTTAAAGGAAACAGATTGAATAATATAGGTTCACTAGATTTCAAGCTTTACGTGTGAAAATACATCTACATCTCTTTAGTGGTTTTTAGTGCCCTTGTCCAGGATCAAACAACTTTTTGAATCACATTATTTTCCCAACAATACACCAAATTTTTATATATAGTACTATAGTATAGAAAGGTAGCATTATGTAGTTTACGGTAATTCAACTCGAGACCAACACCTTCTATGCACAAGATAATAATGATTCTATGTGATTCTCCTGAGCATAACCGGTACAAAGACGAATAAATAGTGTCTCTACATCACGTTGTTATCCTGATATATGAGACAACACATTTTGGGTATCGGCAATCTGATGAATGTACTATTCCGGTTTCCTTGTTTCACATTATATTCTATGGCAGTTGATCGGTGATTTTCTTTATGATAAACGTTAAACCACCTCAGCTTCGTTGTGCAAACAGCGCTGAATTTTTGAGGGTATATGTAGTAGGGTATTTTTAGCCGGAGAGTAACTGATAGGCCTACTCATTAAATGCGATAAAACGCTGGAGCAAAACGGACCACAGTTTTCTTGGCAATGATGACATGTTTGGATGTGAAACAGGATACACGTTACAGGCTGCAGCTTACATATATATAACAATATACTGAAGTGTTAATTATAAATCTAATTTTAATCAGAATTATTTCAGATCAGAACTTGCTGGTAACAATGTCCTAATGCACGTTCATGCCAAAAATCAAGGTTCTAATGTCAACGGTTCTCCTTATTTTGCCGACGAAAGGATTCGGATGGACTGACTGACTCACTCATTACCGGACAATTTGCGATCTGTAGCCTACTTCGTAGGAATAAGTGGACTAGTACACCCCTTGTGTCAACAAAGTAAACACTTCATTTCCAGAATTAGTGTGATTTCTCTCTCCATTACTGATATAATAATTTGATCCTGTTCCCAAGTCCATTTCTTTATCTCCAGTGGCTGTGAAGGCTTGGGCTTCCAGATGTCTGGGGATGCATTCTGGCCAGTTTTCAATGAATAAAATCACAAATTATCACTCAGTTAATGCTGTTGAACATACTGTTGCATTTTGACAGCATAATTACAAATACTGATAATTATTTCTTGAACTGAAAAAGTAGAAAGATTTTTGAAGTGAAACTAATACCTGGGACGAGTATAGAGGGATATGAAATGCGGCTCCTCTCTTTGAACTAGGGTTTGTCTCGCTAATTGATATGTTAATGAGTGATTAGTGATTGGTTAATTAGTACGCCTCGTCACTGATTGGCTTTTGTGCGCAAAAGACCGTCACGTGGCTTCGCTGCGAGTCCCGCCCTGTTTCGCTGGTCAATGCTGGGCGAATACACGTGCTTGTCAACAAGGCTCCATTAACGTGAACGCCAGTCAACTCAATCTAGGCCAAGATTGGTGACCAAAAAAAATCCTTTACAGCTTAACGAGTGGCAAAAGGAATACATCATGCAAACGACAAGATGCAAAATAGAAGTAAAATGGTGTGTTTTGGTGCATTTTGACAGAATATTTCTAAAGACTTTGAAGATGATATGTAACGATGCCCCAAAATGAACTGAATTTTCCATGTTATCTATTTGTCTGTCTGTCTGTCTCTCTGTCTGCCCATCTTTCTTGTCATACTACATATGCAGCTGGTGATGGATCAGAAGCCTAATTAATTAAATTGACTGACCTTCACCTGTTTTATCGAGGTCAAATTTATTATTAGAAAGGAGTGAAGATTGGCTCTCCAAATTCATCATACTTGTGCAATTGGTGACGGACTACAAGCCTATCCCAGTTGACTGAACCTATTTTCTCGAGGTTATATACTTTATATTATGATATAACATGAAATATAGCTAGGCATTCTAAATTGATACCACATATGCAACTGATGATGGACCTGAAGTCAATGAATAGGACTGACATTTGACCTATTTTCTCAAGGTCAAAAACTATGTTAAGTCACATGTTAACTGCCAACATACACTCCAAATCTATTTGTTGTGGCTGTGGTTGTCTTTCAGAACAATCTGGCGAATTTTGCATACATGTGTTCCAACAGCCTCAACAGCCCTGCCCCCTGTGCAGACCCTTTGGTCTTTGGTATATGTTGGCATATGTGGGAAGTTGATGCTGAGTCGACATCGGGCCTTACAGACTAGTCTTTTGTGTTAAATGTCATCATTTCATCTGATGACGATACAGCTCGCCAATCCCCAGTGTACGAGTTGTCACAGCGAAACAGCTCACCAGTTACCAATATCCGAGTTGTCAGAGCATTTCCATCATAGCTCTAGATTTGTATGTAATACCACTTATGCCTGTGCTAGGGGCCGTGTGGTCATATCATCCAAGTTGCCACTTGAACAGGTACAATAAAAGCATACCTGAGATACAACACATACAATGAATCGTTAGATTCTTGGTATGTGCTTTAGAATAGGTTAACCGGTAGACTATGCTGAGAAGTCATGTGGCTCTGCCAGTATGTCGGCACCTCTTCCCACTTCCTTTATATGTGTTGTAATTCAACAGTAACTTAAATTATGCTGTATAGGTTGAGCTGTTGAAACACCCTCCATTTCCTAGCTCTGACATACTGCATCACTGTCGAAATATGGGTACCATGACAGTGTGATAGATCACAGTCAGTGAAGGTTCCTGATTTACATTGAATGTCATTATTGCCTAAGTAGTATTAGCAGCATTTTACAACAACAACAACAACAATTCGCTGACTTACAGTGAAAAATTATAGTGAAAGGTATTTATTTTTTGTTGTTTGGCATTTTTATTTGCTGTCATTGTTCCAGGTAGAATACAGCAGCCTAATTCATACAATCGGGAATAAGAAGGGGGTAAAAGTATTTATGTTCAAACTTTCATTGGGAATATAAAAGCGGCAATTTGACATTTTATTTTTATTCGATTTTTTAATGTTGGTGGGCCTATTAAACGCAAAATAAAGTTGGTGTTGCCTCACACTGGGTTTCGCCCATTGGTGAAGAAACCCCTTCTCAGAGGTACGTATACCAGTGATGATTCCTGATTGCTCATCGTCCATTGGTACATGTATGTGCCCCACACACTGTCCCGTCCTAAAAAAAATTGTCACCCCTGATAGGGAGTGTGCCCAAATTGGAGAGATCTAAAACCCTGTGAGTACCAAATTATGTGTTACAAAATTATCTGGGGAAATGCTCTTCGCCCGTTTTTCAAACGAGCTTTCATTTTAACAAATAAACAGACCATTTCAAGGGTTACCAAGTGGTAGATTATTTGACCGCGAATATGCACAACATTTCGGCAACTTTTTTTCACATTAGGCAGTTGGTTTACAAAACATGTTGTCATAAGGCGAAAAGCAAAATCACAAAGAGATTGAGGTACATGTACATAATGTGAAATTGTCTTTTAGATACTTTGTAAATATTCTATTCCTAATAAATACATCATCAATCAACCAAATGCATTGCTATGTGGAAAAAGTTGCCAAAATGTTCATCCTGGATAATCAGTCAAAGAATTTACACTCGGTAACCATGGTAACCCTTAAAATGGATTGTAAATATGTTAAACATACATGTATGTTAAAAACAGAATTTGAAAATCTTTATATTTAGCATACATGTAGTTTAGCCTGAAAAAAGTTGCAGAAATATTGCATGTCAATATGTCATACCCTTCACTTTGTGTGGAAATGTTGTGTTCACAAATGTTGCTTGCTGAAATGTCGCTTATCGAATTGTCGTGTGCCGAAATGTCATGTACTGAAATGTTGTCACACCCCTGCATCATACATATCATTGTGTTGTACAGATCCATTGAATTATGATAAAATCTAGTGCAGGTTTATATTTATATGTAATGAATGAGTAAATCTAAGGTAGAATGATTATATAATTATTTATTTGTCATCTTCATACCCAAGAAAAAACTGTCAGTGCCCAAGCTCTGTTCTCTCCAGGGGAACTGTCAGTGCCCAAGCTCTGTTCTCTCCAGGGGAACTGTCAGTGCCCAAGCTCTGTTCTCTCCAGCCTTGACTGGTATTAAAAGGCTGGTATGTGACTTGATTTACAAGGTGTCCAGTACTTAGCAGTTACATAACAAAGTGTCTCATCAATAATGGAATATACATTGATTATAGGTGAAGTCTTGGTGGATACTGTCCCTGTCACATCACTGTGGTAGGCTGGTATAGCCTGATCACTGTATTTCATGAATTATATCAATGGGCTATCTCAATACTACCATTTCTCTAACTGTGGCTAGCTGTCAGTTTGTATGATTGCAAACTGTTCTGTCAAACAATGAGGTATAGTGATGTTAAGCAGTTGTCGTGGTTGTACAATGTCTAACATTGTGTGGGTATATTGGTCTAGGATTCCAGTCTAGGGCTCAATCAAAATGTTGTTGGTTTCATTAAATTTCTCATTAAAAATATCTATGTGAAATTTGGCAACACAATATATCAACAGCATATAGGTATTCCAATGGGTACTAATTGCGCACCCCTGTTGGCTGACCTGTATCTGTTCTCTTATGAATATGACTATATGCAGGCGCGTTCAAAAACCGATCCATTCAAAGCCCGTTCCTTCTCATTCACCAAACGCTATAATCTTCTCGCTGTGGATAATCGCTATATAAATGACGCAGTGAAGGATATATATCCACCTTCACTGGATTTGAAGGAAACTACAGATAGCCCTACAGGTACATCATATTTAGATCTATATCTCTACAAAAATGAAGCGGGCATTCTCTCTCGTCGACTTTATGACAAAAGAGATGATTACAATTTCGACATCGTAAACTATCCCTTTCTGGACAGTAATATTCCAGTGGGACCTGCATATGGCGTATACATATCTCGCCTAGTAGCATTTGCTAGATCCTGTGTTAATTGTGACGATTTCAATCAACATCACAAAACATTGTTGCAGAAACTTATAAAACAGGGCTATTCCTCCAAGCGCCTCCACTCAAAGTTTCTCAAATTTGGCGATACATATCGCATGCTGATAGCAAAATACGAACGTAGCGTGCAAGATCTATGGCGTTACATTTCGTAACTTGTGTCTAATTCCGCTTAACCCGGGGCTAGGGCCGTATGAACCCATGTACTTCAAGATCCTCATGGTGCTCATATGAACAGGCACAATCAAAGCGTGACTGAGATACACCATTCTCTAGATAACGACTTTAGAACGATTATTATGGATTAAGAAAATTTACTGATCAGCGATACAGATTTTATATTTTTGAAACATCATGATGTCTTGTCGGCATCATTGAAAACTGTTGACCGCTTCTCTCTTGCAGGAAACAGCCTATGTTTATGTATACTATGATGGTCTTTTTTGAATTTGGTGCTAATACTGTTATATGGATATGGAATAGGTCTTTGGATTATGGATGCGGATATTCTTTAATGGACGATGGCTGAATTATGAATGACGGACTAGACGCTTGCATCATAACTGCCTGCCCCATATTTTCCCTGTCAGAATTATTTTTTTATTTTCTAACACATATTTTTATTAAACTGTGTTTGATGACTAGCTGGGAATGTCAATCTGGTCCACACGATGATGTGTTCAATTGGCCACTGACCCCAATTAGTAGATTTCATATGTTATACCTTGTGCCAGCCAGAGTGCCAAGATACAGTCCAGACACACAGGGTTAAGTTTTTGGGATGATGTGGCATTGATCACTTTGAACTATTGAACTAAGATAAGTACGCTAAGAGATTCAGAATCAAATTTATGAGTAAAACAGCTGTGAGTTTTGAGAAGTTTGGTTAAGAATAACTAGATGGTAATCACTGGAACTTTGACCTAAAATCATTCCTGAGTTATCATGTTAACCAGAATTTGTGCTGCAAACACAGACGCACAGAGGCAGTGATTCTATATTCCCCGAGTAGGGTCCAGATGGGGATAATAATTGGTTTCTTTGGCATTATTTCAGCAAAGAATCCTTGATGTTTTGAGAAGTTTGATGATTAACATGTTACAATATATCACAGACAAGCAATGATCAGTTCAGAGGGAATTGACCTTAACTTTTGACCAACAAAAATAAATAGGTCTCCTTATGAACACATGGATAACATATCTGTAAAGTCATGAAAGTTTAGAGATGTTTGTTCAAGCATAAGTCAACATACAGAATGGATGAGTTTAGATCGTGTTTCAGGGTTCTGTGACCTTGACCTGTGACCTACAAGCCTCAAATTCAATTGCTTGAGAGCTATTTTTCAAGTATATCTTCAATGAAAATTTGGAGTGGATTGACTGAATGCTTAAAAAGTTATCCTGTCAACAATAATTTGTATAACTTGTGGCAGTGGTAACAATGCAATCACCAGCTGACCTATCACATCAATCTATTATAATTGCATCCACAGGATAAGATATATCAGAAATGATATGATGCCAGTTTCATACTTTATGTTTCTGGGAACCTTAGATCTATATCGCATGCAGTATGTTTATATTTTTTTCTAATCACCTAATTGACAACTGAATGTAAAATGTTTTTACGTTACGCTTCTGGATGTATTAAAGTGATCAAAGTTGACACACAATTGAAATGAAGACAAGCGCAAATGTTTGAATCAAATCTCCAATGTGTATCATTCTAGCAGGTTCCTGTTTTTACTTTATTATACGCCCGCCAAAAAGGCAGATGTATTATGTGATGGCGATCTCCGTACATGTGTCCATCTGTCAGTACCCCGTGTCCGCTCTATATCTGGGACAGTTTTCTATTTACAGTTCCAGTTTTAGCGAGTGGATACCCTACTGGGTGACGATGTACTAAAATGGAGGTCAGAGCTCAAAGGTCACTGGCATAAAAAACAGGAAATCACTGGAATGTTCATGTCCGGCCTATATCTGTGACCATTTTCTATCCACAGTTGCAATTTTGTGTGAGTGGATACACTAGATGTGTCGTTTACCGAAATTGAGATCGAGGTCAGAGGTCACTGTGGGTTAAAAATTGGGAAATCATTGATCGTTGACAGTTTTCTATCTACAGTTTCAATTCTTGGTGAGTGGATTTTCTGGGGGGGGGGGGGAGGGAGAATAGGTTGCATACCAACTGTAGGTCGAGGTCAAAGGTCACTGGGACTCCAAAATCAGGAAATCATTAAAAATAACTTTTTTTCATGTCAGTAGATACATTAGGTGGACACGATGTGTGACATACCAAAATGTAGGTCATGGTCAAAGGTCAAGGACACTGTGACCCCAAAATCAGGAAATTGTTAAAATTCACATTTTCATATGCCTGTCAAAGATGAGATCGTGTAATTCGATAGTGAGTTTCGTCCGTCTATCCCTCTATCCATCCATTAACATTTGTTGTCAGTGCCATATCTTTAGTTTCATGGATTGGCACTGAACTTCGGGTATTTTGGTCAATATAAGTCAAAGTCACAGTCCGTCAAAACTGAATTCAGTTTAACTGACTATAGTTGTTAGGGTGGAATATTCAGAGTTGCTTCCCCTACATTTATATGACACTCATTATCATGAGAAGCTGTCTGCCTGTTTGATACATACATGTATAAGAAACAGCTACATTCAGTTAAACTGTTGTGAATAAAAGCCATGCCTTTACTATTAACTGGGAGCGGGGTCCTTTATGAACTTTATATCTGTTTACTAACTCAAGAGCAAAGGGTTACTTCATGACTTCCTTCACTTTTTTCTACCTTCATGAAAAATTTTCTCACCTGAAAGGAATCTATCGGGAGGAAAACTAATATTTTTTTGTGTTTGACTATTGTCGATATCAGTGTGGGATATGTAAGCTCTCAACTCTTGTTTCGCGGTCACCTAGTTGCCAAGAGTTAAGCCCATTTTATTTGATCATTCAATATACATGTAAGATGTGATAAATGTTACTTCCTCATATCCACAAAATTGTAGCCCTTTCTCTGAATTGCTAGCTACATGCACCAATTGAGATCAATGCCATTAAACAACCTTCGAAATTTGGACCGATAAGTGTAATTCCAGATGTACAGGCGAATATTGAAGCCACTAAATATAACTGATTAGTAGATTGGAGTGAAGAGTGAATTTAACTTTTACATCAGCAATGTGTGATATAGTGATTGTAAGCTAAGGTTGAGGGAGATGTGATATAGTGATTGCAAGCTGTCGGTCAATGGTTAAGGTTGAGGGAGATGTGATATAGTGATTGTAAGTTAAGGTTGAGGGAGATGTGATATAGTGATTGTAAGTTAAGGTTGAGGGAGATGTGATATAGTGATTGTAAGTTAAGGTTGAGGGAGATGTGATATAGTGATTGTAAGTTAAGGTTGAGGGAGATGTGATATAGTGATTGTAAGTTAAGGTTGAGGAAGATGTGATATAGTGATTGTAAGCTGTCGGTCAGATAATACCATTCAGACATTCATTGATTGCCACTTTCCTATTATCCATCAATCCGCTGCCTCACTGTTGTTATTCACTATTTATGTTGTCAACTCTCAATATTGGTTTCCATGTATGAAATATTTTGTAGAATGTTTTTTCCAGATGTTTATCAGGGGGAGTGACACTCAAAGTGTGTTATTTTGAGGATCCAGTGACTCCTCGAATGTCCTTTGATTATTTCCTTGTAATATATATGCACTACACAAGTCAACCATGGTGTATTTCATATACTGCATATGGTTATGATGGTGTATTTGAAATACACCACAGCTGACCTCCTTTTCCAAGATTAGGTCAAAAGAGGTGGTGCTCTAAAATCAAGCTTGGATGATCATTGGATAAAACAGTTACATGATTGACACTTGACAATGTATGCCAAATGTTGGCATGATATTGCACCATCGAGCACAATATTATGCCAATATTTGGCATAGGTTGTCTTGTGTCAGCTTAATCATGTAACTTACATGTAGCTTTGAGATAAGATGTATACGTATTATTGATATTCAACTTGATGTTGATAATATGTACCCAGGACTTTAGACTGTCCTAATATGGGCACAACCTCTCTTAGGTTTGGCAAAAATGTTTTTCAGATGTGGAAATGCCCCTAAATTAGTGAAAATATTCCCCGAATTTTGGCAAAATAGTTAGTCTTTGAGTCAAATAATGCTTAATTAATGAGTAGCCTATAGTATTGGGCCCTTCTACGGCGGTCCATTGATCGGCTGATGCAGCAACAACAACAGATTTTAAAATCGAAAACGAGGCTGCGCTATGTCACTGGCCAACTGAGACAGTCACGTGGTTGGGTATGAAGATTGGAGTGGCTCCTATAAATAGTGATCCTATGAGAATGCTCGTCTTAGTTTAAAATTGCGGGGTCGAATGACCAATCACTGAAGGGGAGAGAGCTGGAACAGTTCACTATCACTGTCTATTAATATCTTGATTTAACAGAGAGTACTACAGTCTAAATTAATGAGCATTCTCCATGATCATAACTGAACATTGATTCTCCATACAAGAAAAATATTTTTAAAAAAACAGTTTTTTACCCCTCGGCCAAATTTGGCCTAGGGGTATTGTCGTCATCATGTACGGCTGTCCGTACGTCCGTACGTCTGTACGTCCGTACGTCCGTCCGTCCGTTACCGCGATATCTACAGAACCGTTTCATGCATGGCAACCAAACTTGGTACATCTATTTATCTTCACGTAAATCAGAAGCCTATTGAAAATGAGTCATCTCGGACAATAATTTGCAGAGTTATGCCCCTTTTTACAAATAAAAATCCATTTATGATTTGTTATTGTGATAATTTCAGAACCGTTCCACATACAACATCCTAACGTGATACAGTTGTTTCTCTTGACCTGAACTAGGTGCCTATCAAAAATGAGTCGTGTCGGAAAGTATTTCGCAGAGTTATGCCCCTTGTCTAATAAAATCCGTTACCGCGATATCTACAGAACCGTTTCATGCATGGCAACCAAACTTGTTACATCTATTTATCTTCACGTAAATCAAAAGCCTATCGAAAATGAGTCATCTCGGACAATATTTTGCAGAGTTATGCCCCTTTTTACAAATAAAAATTCATTTATGATTTCTTATTGTGATAATTTCAGAACCGTTCCATATACAACATCCTAACGTGATGCAGTTGTTTCTCTTGACCTGAACTAGATGCCTATCGAAAATGAGTCGTGTCAGAAAGTATTTTGCAGAGTTATGTCCCTTGTCTAATAAAATTCGTTACCGCGATATCTACAGAACCGTTTCATGCATGGCAACCAAACTTGTTACATCTATTTATCTTCACGTAAATCAGAAGCCTATCGAAAATGAGTCATCTCGGACAATATTTTGCAGAGTTATGCCCCTTTTTACAAATAAAAATCCATTTATGATTTGTTGTTGTGATAATTTCAGAACCATTCCATACACAACATCCTAACGTGATACAGTTGTTTCTCTTGACCTGAACTAGATGCCTATCGAAAATGAGTCGTGTCAGAAAGTATTTTGCAGAGTTATGCCCCTTGTCTAACAAAATCCACTAATTCCTATGTTAAGTTTGCATATTACCCCTCAGCCCATAGGGCTGTGGGGTCTTGTCGTTGCCATGTACGTACGTCCGTCCGTCCTAGCGTCCGTCCGTCCTGGCGTCCGTCCGTCCTAGCGTCCGTCCGTCAACATTTTCTTGTCCGCTAAATATCTTCAGATCTATGAAGTCGGGCCTGACCAAACTTTGGTGAGAGCTTCCTGAATGTTGACAGATGAAATGATTAGATTTTCAGATGGCTATGATGATGTCATGATTTTTAATTATTTTTTTTATTATTTATTGATGGCATAGCTTTTGCACTGTTATCTATGCCCATCAACATGTCCTTGTCCGCTGAATATCTGCAGATCTATGAAGTCGGGTCCGACCAAACTTTGGTGAGAGCTTCCTGAATGTTGACAGATGAAATGATTAGATTTTCAGATGGCTATGATGATGTCATGATTTTTTAAAAAAAAAATTATTATTTATTGATGGCTTAGCTTCTGCACTGTTATCTATGCCCATCAACATGTTCTTGTCCGCTGAATGTCTGCAGATCTATCAAGTCGGGCCTGCCCAAAATTTGGTGAGAGCTTCCTGAATGTTGACAGATGAAATGATTAGATTTTCAGATGGCTATGATAATTTCATGATTTTTTATTTTTTTTAAATTTTTTAATTTATTGATGGCTTAGCTTTTGCACTGTTATCTATGCCCATCGGGAACCCTTGGTTGCATGTTTCGTTGTGAATTTTGAAGGTTCCCTGATACAAGAAAGCCTGGTCCATTCATGATTATTATTGAATGAAGGACAACATTTTTCTTAAATTTTGCTATTAAATCATTCTATTCTACATCATATGATTTATTCTAAAACTTTTGCATGAACCATATTTGTGTCCACACATTTAACTGGTACAACATAATGTTTGAATTTTTGTCACCAAACATGTTACTGTACCTTGGAAATTATGTAAAACGAGTGATTAGGAGAGTCCATTTTTAGCCTGACTGTGTGCAATTTTGAATCAGTTTGCACACCTGGAGCTCCCCCCAAATAATGATAAGGGTTGGCCTGTGTCAATAAGTGTGTTTACTTGTTATCACACTTGTGCAATGCATAAATTGCCACTGATAAAGCTACACTTCCTTGCATGCTGTAATCCCAGCACATCACTCACGTGAAACCGAAGTCTGTTATATACGGTATCCACGGATTTTTTGCAGGTTCCGATCCCAAACTCCCAGTTCCTTTTCGTAATTCATTATTGAGGGTCCAATTTTTTTAAGTGAATTTCGGTGCAAAGAGCCTGTGATCAATCACAAAACAAAGGTTTATTAACATGAAATTCAATACCCAGCTATGCAATCGGATCGATATTGAGGCTTTCAGAAGCTTTTTCTAGGAGTATTTCCTTCAGAAATCTTTTCAAATTGAACAAAAACAACACTTTCATTTTTTGTTTCATTTGAGTTTTGGGTGCCCATATGTTTTCCAAAACTAAACTGGCTCTAGATGCAGCCCTGATCCTACTTGACTAAAAAGAAAAACAGGCTGAGGGGTCCACGCACCTTTTAGGTGCTTGCCTGCAATTCATGTTATTTCTATTATCATGTTAGTATACTATCACATTTATTTATTGATTGGATGACTGATTTATTCATTTATTCTCTTAGACAATGCAAAGAATGCTTGCAAATCTGTTTTGAAATGACATACATGTGCCATTTAGTATACATGTACTGTATTTATCTAGCCATGTGTACTGTTGTTTTGGTGAGACATCGATACAGCTCTTTCAATTTATTCAAGAAACAAATTAATTTAAGGGAAGGAAAACTTTTCTTTTTTTTCAAAGAAAGTACACTTACAATACCATGGGTAAATATTTCTTCCCACAAGCCAATCAATTGGTAGAGACACCCTTATTATAATAGCTGGGGTTCAGAGCCGAGGGGTTTGGATAGCGCAGCTTCATGTTTCTCTCTAAGTTGGGCACATCCTAATTTGGGCACAACATTTAAAGTTGTATCGAGGGGTAAGCCATTTACCTGGTTACTTGTATGATTTCATTGATTTGATTGGCCAATCAAGGAGAGAGAGACAAGAAGGGACAAACCTGGCCATCACAAGAGGACAAGGCTTCAGTCAGCAAATTGTCAGAGAGAAAGACAAAAACAACAAGGGTTGATATATTCTCATCTCCAAGCAGAAAATGTAAGAACATTCTGCATGCTAGTCTGTATATAAAGGCTGATAATTCATCTGGTTGTTGTATAGGCTCAGGCTAATTCTTTATATTGGTGAGCATGTCTAGTTTGTTTATAATATCAAATTGTTTATGTTGGTGAGCATGTCTATTTTGATAGAATGATAGATGATACAGAAGCATTTACTGGCATTATAAAGTATTTTTTAGATCTCTGAAACAAATTGTTTCATGTGAATGTGACTAAACTTCATAACATATTGTGAACATAAGAAGTTACTGGTGAGTGAGAAGTGAATCCTAGCTTGCACTATTCAGGAGACATGGAGATAAAGAGTCCAGGCTAGGGTTTGTGCAGGAACCTGCCCTAACTTTGCTGTCATCATCTGAAATAGGCTTAACTTTGCTTTAATTGGTCTGAGAAAGGTCTTACTTTGATGTCATTGGTCTGAGATAGGCCTCACTTTGATGTCATCATCTGAGATAGGCCTCAATTTGTTGTCATCATCTGACATAGGCCTCACTTTGCTGTTATCTGAGATAGGCCTCACTTCCCTGTCAACATCTGAGATAGGCCTCAATTTGATGTCATCATCTGACATAGGCCTCACTTTGCAGTCCTCATCTGGGATAGGCCTCACTTCCCTGTCAACATCTGAGATAGGCCTCACTTCCCTGTCAACATCTGAGATAGGCCTCACTTCCCTGTCAACATCTGAGATAGGCATCACTTTGATGTCATCATCTGAGATAGGCCTCAATTTGTTGTCATCATCTGACATAGGCCTCACTTTGCTGTTATCTGAGATAGGCCTCACTTTGATGTCATCATCTGACATAGGCCTCACTTTGCTGTTATCTGAGAGAGGCCTCACTTTGATGTCATCATCTGAGATAGGCCTCAATTTGCAGTCATCATCTGACATAGGCCTCACTTTGCTGTTATCTGAGATAGGCCTCACTTTGCTATTAACATCTGAGATAGGCATCACTTTCATGTCATCATCTGAGATAGGCCTCACTTCCCTGTCAACATCTGAGATAGGCCTCACTTCCCTGTCAAGATCTGAGATAGGCCTCACTTCCCTGTCAACATCTGAGATAGGCATCACTTTGCTGTCATCTGACATAGTCATCACTTTCATGTCATCTGAGATAGGCCTCAATTTGCTGTCATCATCTGAGATAGGCCTCACTTTGCTGTTAACATCTGCGATAGGCATCACTTTGATGTCATCTGAGATAGGCCTCACTTCCCTGTCAACATCTGAGATAGGCCTCACTTCCCTGTCAACATCTGAGATAGGCCTCATTTTGCTGTCATCATCTGACATAGGCATCACTTTCATGTCATCATCTGAGATAGGCCTCAATTTGCTGTCATCATCTGAGATAGGCCTCACTTTGCTGTTAACATCTGAGATAGGCATCACTTTGGTGTCATCATCTGAGATAGGCCTCACTTCCCTGTCAACATCTGAGATAGGCCTCACTTCCCTGTCATCATCTGAGATAGGCCTCAATTTGCTGTCATCATCTGAGATAGGCCTCACTTTGCTGTTAACATCTGAAATAGGCATCACTTTGATGTCATCATCTGAGATAGGCCTCACTTCCCTGTCAACATCTGACATAGGCATCACTTTCATGTCATCATCTGAGATAGGCCTCACTTCCCTGTCATCATCTGAGATAGGCATCACTTTGATGTCATCATCTGAGATAGGCCTCACTTCCCAGTCAACATCTGACATAGGCCTCACTTTGCTGTTAACATCTGAAATAGGCATCACTTTAATGTCATCATCTGAGATAGGCCTCACTTCCCTGTCAACATCTGAGATAGGCCTCACTTTCCTGTCATCATCTGACATAGGCCTCACTTTCCTGTTAACATCTGAGATAGGCATCACTTTGATGTCAACATCTGAGATAGGCATCACTTTGCTGTCATCATCTGACATAGGCCTCACTTTGCTGTTATCTGAGATAGGCCTTATTTTGCTGTCATCATCTGGGATAGGCCTTTGCTGGCATCATCTGAGGTAGGCCTTACTTTGATGTCATCATCTGACATTGGCCTTATTTCGCTGTCATTATTTGCCTTACTTTACTGTCATCATCTGAGATAGGCCTTATTTGCTGTCATCGATCTGTGATAGGCTTTAGTTTGCTGTCATCAGTCTGAGAAAGGCCTTACTTGCTTACTTTACTCTCATCATCTGAGATAATACGTCATTGCTGTCATCAGTCTGGAGGTGCCCTCCATAACAAAATTAAATTACGTATTCTACTTTGAAATGTTATTAAAATGGGAAGAATTTGAACAAAGCTTGATGTTAATACAATGGATTTAGACATGTAATGTAATCTGTTCACAGGGCATCAAAGAACCTTCTCTTCTCCAGGTATATGTTACCATGGTTATTGTTACTTAATATGAACAATCACTGGCTGCACACTAGATCAGTCATCTATAATTATCCGGTGTTAGAAAATGCAAAGTTAACAGTTTGAGAGATTATAGGTGCTGAGAAATATATCTGAGAAATACAAAACATGGTCTCCTGGTTAAAACGGAGTTAACTGAATAATAATTCCTTGGAGTAAAGCTGAACTTTGTAAGAAAATATTCCTTTTTCGCCGTATCTATTGGGTATCTTGGTACTTAAGACGATATCAAGACATCTTAATAATAAAGGCTATATTTTTGTAGTAGAGTCGGATAGCTCGGACGGTACTTATGAACTGTTTCTTTGAAGCCTGGCCTTTGTTATATCACTATATCATGCTATATTACATCAAGTGCTATATTGTGCTATAATACATCACTATATCATGCTATATTACATCAAGTGCTATATTGTGCTATAATACATCACTATGTCATGCTATATTACATCAAGTGCTATATTGTGCTATAATACATCACTATATCATGCTATATTACATCAAGTGCTATATTGTGCTATAATACATCACTATATCATGCTATATTATATCACTATATCATGCTATAGTATATCACTATATATCATGCTGTATCCATTGTCTTTTGTGTGACCCTACCTCAATAAGACCAGCCAGGATAACGTTGCTGCATGTATTTGCTAATTATTTTAATGATCTCAATTAATTACTCTCTATGTTAGTTGTGTTGATTGTTGCCTTGACATTTCAGGCAAGCTTCGACTAATTGCTATGTATAGGCCATATCACCTTTAGGATCAGTTCATATATAGGCCATAACACAAATCACGAGGCCAGATATTTGACCATCATCAATATGGATCTGACTTCAGTTCTTCACAAAAACTATGAACATATCCCACATGTATAGGCCTCACAATTTGTTGAATTCAAGTTTTGCTACAGGACTGTTCAAATTTGTATAAATATTCCTTGTTATTTTTGATCCATTCATTGTGTATAAACTGTCCTGATTTCCTGATCAAAGGTGTATCACCTGTTTTCTCCTGATCTGTGAAATGCTAGGTACATGTACATATATATGTCTGATGAGAGCTGGAGGAGCTGGGTGTTTGGATATAGTCAGTCTGTTAGTGTGTTAGTCTGTACTAGTTAGTGTGTAAATCAGTGTGTAAATGTACTAGTTCTCTCAGTTACCAGTTTAATCATGTTAGTATCATTATATCTTATTGCTTATGATATATGATGCTTCATTGCAGTGCATGGCCTATGGCACTGTTTTCTATCATCCAGTTTCCATAGCAGAGAATATAAAGAAATTCTACATCGTGTTCATTCAATATGTTGTGTTGACCTTGATTGATACTTTGAGATTCACAAGATCTTGTGTCTGTCATGGTCCAATGTTGTGTGCTACTATTATTTGTGTAATTTGGAGATACGAATATATCTTTGGTTTTAGTATGAGGTACCCAGACTTTATCCTTTATTTTGAGATCTGCCCTGATAGCCCAGGCAGGTTTATTGACACGTGGGTCCCAGCAGTTCATTCTTCTACTCGCTGTCCTATCTCTTCAGCCTAGAAAATATATTTAAGCAATGCTCTCTGGACTATTTTTTCCTTGAAGTTGGTAAAATTATCATCAATGTAAGCATATAATGGTCCTTTCTTGGAAGAGTAAGATGATTTGATCCATTTTGATCTATTTACAATACTGATCAGTAGTTAGAAAAAACTGTCCATTCTGAATAGATAGGAAATGAACTGTGGGGTTGTCATGCATCAATGAACTGCATGGTTGCCACGCATCAATGAACTGGGGTTGTCATGCATCAATGAACTGCAGGGTTGCCACGCATCAATAAACTGGGGTTGTGACGCATCAATAAACGGGTTGTCATGCATCAAGATGAACTGCAGGGTTGTCATGCATCAATGAACTGTGGGGTTGTCATGCATCAATGAACTGTGGGGTTGTCATGCATCAATGAACTGTGGGGTTGTCATGCATCAATGAACTGTGGGGTTGTCATGCATCAATGAACTGTGGGGTTGTCATGCATCAATGAACTGTGGGGTTGTCATGCATCAATGAACTGTGGGGTTGTCACGCATCAATGAACTGTGGGGTTGTCACGCATCAATGAACTGTGGGGTTGTCACGCATCAATGAACTGTGGGGTTGTCACGCATCAATGAACTGTGGGGTTGTCACGCATCAATGAACTGTGGGGTTGTCACGCATCAATGAACTGTGGGGTTGTCATGCATCAATGAACTGTGGGGTTGTCATGCATCAATGAACTGTGGGGTTGTCACGCATCAATGAACTGTGGGGTTGTCACGCATCAATGAACTGTGGGGTTGTCACGCATCAATGAACTGTGGGGTTGTCACGCATCAATGAACTGGGGTTGTCACGCATCAATGAACTGTGGGGTTGTCACGCATCAATGAACTGTGGGGTTGTCACGCATCAATGAACTGTGGGGTTGTCACGCATCAATGAACTGTGGGGTTGTCACGCATCAATGAACTGTGGGGTTGTCACGCATCAATGAACTGTGGGGTTGTCACGCATCAATGAACTGTGGGGTTGTCACGCATCAATGAACTGTGGGGTTGTCACGCATCAATGAACTGTGGGGTTGTCAATCAATGTGGGGTTGGCATCAATGAACTGTTCAATGAACGTCACATCAATGAACTGTGGGGTTGTCATGCATCAATGAACTGGGGTTGTCATGCATCAATGAACTGCAGGGTTGCCACACACCAATGAACTGGTGGGTTGTCACATATCAATGAACTGTGGGGTTGCCACACATCAATGAACTGCTGCGGGGTTGTCACACATTCAATGGACCTGCCAGTGCTATCTAGTCAGATCTATTGTTAACATGGTTAAAAGATTAACTTCAATTCTGTGCAAGTCCAGGATTGCAGGGAAAAATATGAATGTAGAATCTCACAGCTTTTGTTGTTCCTCCAAGGACTGCACAAATGGCTGTTGACTTAGCTAAAGTCCTTCTATATTGAAATTTGAATATGTTTGAAGAATCATAGTCATTCTCAATACATCCTTTAATTAACCGAGGGAGCAATTGATGAGGTGGTCCGCAATACTGACAGTGCACATAATGAACTGGATGGAATGTGATTTTATGTATGACACTGATCATATTACCTTAATCATGTTAATACTTACTATGTATATATATATATATGGTGATCCTGAATTCAAAGCTGCTGATCAACTGGCTGATATATTCTGACAGGTCAGACTAGTGAACAATCATACCCTGTTGCTGCACCCAGGAAAAGTCTCAGTCTGAAATCCAGTCTGACTCCGCAGGATAGAGGTACTACTCTGTATACTACATTCTGATGGCATGAGGGCATTAGGAACTGTTGATTAGTCCCCAGCATGGGCATCATGGGGAAGTCGAAAACAGGTGCTAATCCTGTCCTACCTGCTTGGCTTGTAAGATATATAAACTATACCTTGGCTGGCCTGCGAATACCTTGCTTGGCTCACTGTATTGTATTTATAGGATGTATACACTTAATAAATGTTTCACCAAAGCTGTGCATGCCCTCATTCAGGGAAGATTTTACCTTCATGGAATTATGATTTGGCATATGGGGGGAACTTTGATGTAAAGTTTGCCCTGGGTAAGGTTGGCTAGTTCTGGGGAATACTGTACATGTACCGTACATGAATGTTCCCCAAATAACCTGTCCAATCTTCTCCATGAAGGTTACATCTCTCTGACTGAAGTCTGTACAACACCTACACCGGGAGGAAATCTCTGCTATGTTAGACAATCTTAAGGGTACTGTTGATGATACAATGGTGGTGTGTTGCCCCTGTAAAAGCATTGATCACTGATTGAAGAAGAGATGGTAAAATTGGTGTGTTGTAAAGGATGAATTCATTGTAGAACATTGTATGTTAGTGTAGAACATTGTAGAACATTGTAGAACATTGTATGTTAGTCAGTCATGTCAGTGGTAATGCTGATATTTGTATGACAGTCCTGACCATAAACATTAAATGGGATGATCGACTTATAGGTTATGGTTGAAATTTCTAAATAGCCAACTATATAAAAAAGTAGATACTTTATGTCACCATAATGGGACTATCTGCATGTTTTAGGTTGGTTCACAAACTATAACATTCATGCTTCCAAATCTGAGCTATTTAAACTAACTGCCCCCAGCTCTAACTGCATGTGATCACGGATACATGTATATGATATGATTAAAATGGCTACAATTTGATTATTATCGTGTTTATGTGGAATTACTGTATGTGATTATCCCGCTCTAGCATGAGGACTTATCAGTATGATGTAGACAGATAATATACATGTTAAACACTGAGGATAATGGGTGAATGTTGATGCTTTGGTTCATGGGTCCCCATATATTATATTGCTCAAATTACTGGATGCGGATTTATATAGTGGTGTAAAATCTTAGCTTTCACCATGGTCACTGGTGGATGTTCTGCTTGGCAAGAGGATGTTACCTTTGAAGGCCAAATGTTCACTAAACAGTACTCATACCATAGAATCCTCTGTGTTTGATCATGTTCATGATAGGGTTACTGAACAGTACCATTTTTGTTAGTGACAGTACTGTTCCGATACGGTACGTCTTTGTAGCGGACATTTGGTTGTGGATGGGAAAAGATTGTATTTCACCTACAATATGTAATACTAATTTTTCCAGCATTTTACTGTATGTGTCATTTGTGTCTGTATATATACATTAACTGCCTGGTCAATTCAGACCAGAATGTTTCATGGAACCTAGGCTATAGTTCTGGTTTTGTATACATGTAGATTCCATGTAAGATGATATATGGAACCTACACATTATTTCCGATTAAAACTGTATGCTTGTACAAGCTAGGTTGAACTGTATGCTTATAGAGAGAAAGGTTGCAATGGGTTCTCGTGGATGCAATACATGGAACCAAAAATCAGGTCCTATACACTAGTGAAATATTCTTCTGGCCTGTATTTGGATACAGTGGTTGTCTTCATGACCTAGGTGTCATTTTTAAATTTCTCAGAAGTATACTACTGATATCTTATTGTATTTGCTATCATTGACTATCCTCAACTTTACACAGTGGGTGGATCTGTTGTTTGTATAGCTTTATACCATACCTAACAAATGGCTGTGTGCTCTTTTTTTTGATGATTTATAGAATTATATGGACTGTGACTGTTTGTTACTGATTGATTTATTTTCAGTGATGCCATTATAAATTATCAACTGTTCATGTATATTACATATTAATTAATAAATTATTGGTGATGTAAATTATCAATGTTATTGTGTATTTATGACCCCACCATTGACTTTAGCTGACTGTAGCTGTATTCGTGACTCAACCATTTACTTAGCTGACTGTATGCTGTATTCATGACTTCACCGCTGAATTTAACTGAATATATACTGTATTTATTCTCAGGTGATACAACAGCCCCTAAACCAGCCGCACGTAAACGTGATGACAGAGCTCGGTCACCAGTAGCAGGAAGAAAAGTTCGTTTACCAGAACCACGCAATCTCAGGGTGAGCATTATTATACGTGTTCATCAAGGAAGGTAACTCTGTTTTTCTCTCAAGAAATGATAATCATATTCTTCGATATCGCACACTGATGACAAATATTTTAGGAATTGTGACACAGATAAATCACTAGAACATGAATGTACACATAGATTCACACGATTCAAACATTAAAGACTTGGTTAGAAATAATTCAAGTTTGAAGGTAATCCAATGTTACCCATCACATATAGGCTTACATGTATATACATCTTTCTGTTCTTATCTCATTTTGTTCTGTTGCTCGTTACAGTAAATCTTATTTGATATGTAAAAGGGCGTCACTAGAGGGGCCATTGGGTGTGAACTAGATCATATTTCCCTATGTTGAACAGCACATTGCTGGGTCCTCTAATATGTAAGCATTCGAAATGACCGTCCCTCAAGAAATTCTTTGTGACGTCCATTATTTTTTTTTAGGTTTGAACTTACTAGTCTTTGTTTTTATGCAGGAATGGAATCACCTGATGAGTAAGGGGTGTTTTTTCCTGGAGGATGATGCTAGCCTTGTCAGTCACCAGTACACATTATCCCTACATTCTGATACCAACGTCTGGATAACTATACAACCACAAAAAGTTGCTAGTGAAAAGGGTGAATTGTTTTATACTTATCTAACACATCTATTATACATATGTTTGACTTTGATACCTAGTATCAGGTAAATCACCTTTGATACCTAGTATCAGGTAAATCACCTTTGGTACCTATAGTATCAGGTAAATCACCTTTGATACCTATAGTATCAGGTAAATCACCTTTGATACCTAGTATCAGGTAAATCACCTTTGATACCTAGTATCAGGTAAATCACCTTTGGTACCTATAGTATCAGGTAAATCACCTTTGATACCTATAGTATCAGGTAAATCACCTTTGGTACCTATAGTATCAGGTAAATCACCTTTGGTACCTATAGTATCAGGTAAATCACCTTTGGTACCTATATTATCAGGTAAATCACCTTTGATACCTATAGTATCAGGTAAATCACCTTTGATACCTATAGTATCAGGTAAATCACCTTTGATACCTATAGTATCAGGTAAATCACCTTTGATACCTATAGTATACGGTAAATCACCTTTGATACCTATAGTATCAGGTAAATCACCTTTGATACCTATAGTATCAGGTAAATCATCTTTGATACCTATAGTATCAGGTAAATCACCTTTGATACCTATAGTATCAGGTAAATTGCAGAACGAGGTGTTTAGAGCAGTTAATTAATTATCAGTTACATAAATGAAGTCCTGCACCACTGATAAGCTGTTATAAATTCAGTGATCTCCATTGATGTGATTGAGATAATTATCCCCCCAGATATGGCTCTAATTATCTCCCTTGATGGTGTATTTAAATTCGCTGAACCACATGCTACAGAATGTTATGTTGATTCATTCAATTTCCTAACCTGAAGTCGACATGGAGTGAATCAGACAATATTTTAGTTCCTGTGAATTGTGTACATTCCAGGTTTGTCTTGCTTATGTCACTGAATATAGAGAAGCACATGTACAATGTAGCTGTGTTTGTATGATTTTCCAGCCTCCAGTCAGGAGAGTGAGCCAATAGACACAGCCCTGTATGTTCTGAGGGAGAGAGCAGACTCCAGTGGTCAGAATCTGGTATCGTTTACTGACCAGAGAGATGACAAAGGGGTCAGTATAACTTTACATCTATCAGTCTTGTCAGTTAGGTTTTTGTTAGGTTTAGGGTTTTGCTAGGGTATGCTTGTTTGGGTCATCATCGCCGTGTGACCAATAAGGTTAGGTGCGACGTTAAACTTCAAACAACCAACCTACATCTATCAGTGTACACCTGGATATTTGATACTGGCTGGTCTATCCTCCGAGAGCTGATTGGTCAAAATCTGTCATCTATACCAGTGTATGTTTACATAGATCTGTTGTCATCTACTGATCAGTATAAGTTTATCAGTAATTCAGTAAATTCACACAGACATACATGCACATTCAATAGAAGACTATTATCCTGCCATTCATTATTCTCTCGGATTTTGTCACTAATGGGGTTGGGAGGTATCTGCTCGAGGGTTTCATCAGCATTGGTGCAAGTATTGTTATATTTCTGTCCATACATGCCATATCCACATACAGCGTAGTTATGCAGTTACCTCCCTAATGTAGGCATATTGACAAGCTTCTTATAATACAACATGACAAATGGATTAGAAGCCCATTGAAATACCTGCCTAATTTGCTGTACCCGCTATATTGTTCAATGCTGATAACTTCCCCCACCTGTAACTCAGTCATTTTATGTAGTGACATATTAAATTTGGTCTCATGCCATTACCAAAAGAAACAGTAAGATAAATAGCATTAACTTGTGGTACAGTGTGTTTTAGCTTACAGAGAAACCATGATAATGAAGAAATCTCTGTATATTGCAGATTTTGTCCCAGTATCCATAGTATCCAGACATCCCTAACCTCTGAACCAAACCCTAGTATAAATACAGGTCCAATATGGCTTTATTATAGTCCTTCTTGTATGTTGGCAACAACACAGTTGACGCTGAACAAGACCCTTTTTGAGCTTCTGCAAAACACAATTTGAGCATATATGAGTGATAATAACATCTGTAGTTAAAATGCAATGAAGTTACCAATCCCTCTGATACTATATCCCAAATACTACACAGTGTTTTCTTAAATTATTTTATCGTCTGGTACTATATATAATGCTTATCAGATATTGCATTGTTGCAGGGGTTTAGCTAGAATTTGAAAACAGGGAGTCTCATCCCAATTTACCATCCTAGCACTTTAGGCCGGGGTCCAGGGGCCGCCTAGGCCCCGTAAGCTCTGGGGTTCTAGATGGCTGGAAATGGATTCTGGGCCATTTCTGGCACTCAAAATTGAATTGAATGGGCTATTGAAATTCATATTTTTTCAGGACAATTTCCCAGTTTTTTCAATGCAAAAATTTCAGATTGGTGTTTTCATCAGTTTTCCTAGGGTTTGTGTGTGAATAATGTTGCTGATAGAAGAGATAATATAATAAAAAAAAAACAAAACAAAAAATGTATTGCAGGCCGTTTTAAATTCAGAATTGTATTTATTAATAAAATGTTTTTACCAACAGTGTTTAATGATGGTCAAAAATATTTTTGTTCAACATTTTATTTATATTTTTCAAATTTATCATTTTCAAATTTTGGTCCAGAGCAAATCATATCTGATTCTTCATTAATATTTGTTGCATCAAGATAATTTTGAAATTATAATACGTTCAGCTTGCGGCGATATGTTCATTTTGAGAAATATGAAATTTTCTTGGAGTGGCATTAATCTGGTTTCAACAACTACAAAACGGAATGCACACTAGAGGACCACTTGCGAACGCTTAATATGGTGACATGACATGTTGTTGTTGTCAAAATGTGCCGACTGCCCTGTCAAATGATAGAACGAAATACCTGAAATTCCTTGTTCCGTCTGTCCAGATTCCAGAGCCATTCGCCTGAGTACAAATCCGACATGACATGGTATTGTCGGCCTCGTTGTACTTCAACCAAGGGAATCTTTTAATTCACCCCGGGGAGAATTTTTTCACTTCAACGCGTATCTTCTTTAGAGCCGATGCTCCAGGATTTACGTGCCGTTCTGATAAGCCTCGATTTGGAGTTCAAGCCAGGGAATTCCCAAACGGGGAAACACCTGACGTCGCTGAATGCGCGGGACAACAACAACAACGCTGTTTTATACGACGAAGAATCTGAGTTAACCTGATACTTTTTTTACCTGATAACATTTTATTGCCTCTTTTTAACACGGATTACATCTTTCAATCCAACCCGTCTCAATTATAATGATTTATGTTTAAAAAAACGTACCACCCGTCTCAATTAGACAATATCCGTCTCAATGTCACATTTGCAAACTTCCCGTCTCAAAGACGGGGAGACGCATTGCTGGCTAATACTATGCATTGTTGTGAAAGACAGATTTCAAATGACATCGGATAATCTGTTCTTTTGTACATTTGTAGAAGTTTGGGGTACGTTGTGATTTGCCTGCTGGGAACTACATCTTGGCCCCAATGACCACAGGCTGTCGCCTCAAACCAAGGAGAAGTGAGCCGAGATCTGAAGCCAAACTGGTCAAAAGAGACAAAGATAGCAAAATAGTCCTCTCCAAGGCTTTCAGGTGTGTAATGTTACTGAATGTAACATTTGGCGGAATTCTTTGTGAATTAAGTGATGTCAAATCAAAGGATGTCAATACAAGAAGGAATGCCAACTATACCTCAGCAAAGTGAGGTACAGTTGGAGTGGAGTACCTAAACTAAAATATTAGCTATGGAAGAAATTAGTTGATTGGGAAAGTGCAAACTAATTTCAAGAGCCCGAGTCCCATGTGTTTAAATTAACATTAGTGGATTCATGCAAAATTGCAGATTTTGAGGTGAAGAATATGATCATGAAGATCGCCGTTAACCAGAATGATTTTTATATAAAAACCTCATTATTGCAAAAATATAGGTAGTTCTGGAGAAAAGCTGGTTCTGGTCAATATTTATATATTTACAGAGAGAAATTTTGCAGGAACACACAATTTCACTGCCCTGTTATTGAAGAATCATATGAGACTCGATGCCATGTAATAAGAGTTTACATGTATGTAACTCTTGAGTATCCAACACAATGTTATACTTCATGCCAAACAATTTCTTTCACAGATAATATCTTAATTTTGGCACTTCAACTTTATTTCACGGGGCCGAATCTTCACCTGGAATATCCTTTCAAGGATTTAATAAATCGCTGACACATTGACTTTGCGTTTTGCCTCTTCTCACTAGCTACATGTGTAGAAGTGTTTCTTTCATTTTCACTCTCAGCTGACCACTCAGATATGAAACAATGAATTTGTTGTAAGTTCTAAATGTATTCAGAATCAAAATTAATCATTTTTAAGGTGAGAGTAGACGACTATATTTTGACCAGTTTTGATAGCTATAATGACCTAACTTGCATTGTGAGATGGTACATAGACAAAATATATATTTCAGTGTAACAAAAACTGGGCCCACTCTAACCCTCTGAGAATACCTTACCTTATATGATTTGGTATTTCCTCTGGCCATTTTCCAACTGTTACAACTATCAAAACTGTTCACATTTCAAACCAATCATAATATAGACCATTTCTGAAAATTATGAAATCCTGGGCTGACTAGTTTAATTTCTTGAACTCAATCTCACAGTGTAAATTATGATAAGCGTGTAACTGTAAAGGTGTATTATGTATTGATACAGGAAAGCCCTACTGGAGATCTTTGAGATGTCAGACTTGGATGCTAACGGATCACTAAGTAGAGAGGAGTTCAATCTGTTTAACCTGAGGACCAGTGGGGAGGAGGTGGCTGATGACTTGTGGACTATTGTGGAGGGTGAGTGAATGAGACATCAGTACCATTATATAGTGTAAAGTTTGGGCTGCCTGAGCCCTGTAACACCAGTGTGTGTCTTCAGTCTCATCCTCAAAACTGAACATCACCCCACCCTTGAACCCAGTATATTCTGGAAAGCTTTCATCAGAACACATATAATGGAGACAGCCAGCAATGTGGTCTTCATAAGAATTTGCACCCCTGACTTCTCAATGAAATCTTCTTTCCTGGTCCTTCAATTCTGTTCCAGTCCAGTTAGCCTGTATCTCTGATAACGCTTCTCATTGTTGAACCATCATGATCTGACTGAAATTTATTTGAAAACATTAAATCCTACTCACTCATGTATCCTTATCCTTGTAGATACGGTGAAGTTGGTAGATGGTGAGATCAGCTCGTCAGGATTTCTCCGTCTCAACGAGATGGAGGCTCAAGATAATGACGGAGATACAGAGGACTCCTGGATCACGCTGAATAACATGGGCTTCAACAAGGACCTGGTTCTCGATGAGGTAGTTCAGTGAATAGCAAAATGGACAAATTCTTCGAAAAGTGGAATTCTGATGAATAAATAAATTATTCATTTCTTTAAATACTTCCAGTTGTTTTTTCCCCAGTTATTAAATGTTGCTTGATGAGATGAATATTTTCTTCAAGATGTTTTTTTTCCACAAGACTTATAATATCTTCTTTCATTCATTCTCTTTATGACATAATCTAGTAAATTATCATTTTCTGTTTTCACCCCAAAAGTATAAGCCTAAGTATGTAATAATAAACTGTTTAATGTGAAGACAACATTATTGTGTTGTTGCAGGCATGTCCATTTCGGGTTGATGTTTATATTGAGGACTGTGATGATGCCAGACTCCTAGTACGTGGACTAGAGGCTGGCAGTATCAGACTGGAGAATGCTGTCTGTAACTCTGTCATTCAGAAGGTCAGGAGCAGCTTATCTATCATGTCTTTATACCATTACTAGAGGACTGAGAACATATTTGTCCTAATGCATTTGTGTATCAGCATACCTCGCTTGTCTTCAATCAGTTGATCCTGTCAGATTATCTTTATCTCTATTCCAGTTTGGCTGTTTAACTACTGTGAATTGTGATTTCCCGACCTCTTATTATCAAGATTTGTAGGCTTTTCATAATTTTGTGATTTTTAAATGCAAATCATTAAACATATAAATGCACAATTTTGCTATAATCCTACTGTGTATTTAATTTTCACAAAACTTTCCACTGACAAAAAACTCCAATATTGATTGAACATAGAAATACCATGCCTTTCAGTACTAATACAACACAGCCTTGATTGCTCGAGTTCTTCCTCTTATATATTACTGTGATTTCCACTAATGAGTTTATCATAATAAAGTAATGTTATTCCATTATGTTATAAAGTAAAGTATTATAAACACTGTATGTTTGATTCTATTTTTCAGATTATATTTAAAGCATCTTCAGGAAATTGTTAAAAAGTAAAAAAGTTTATCCATCTTCGTAGTCCTAACATTATTATTATATTGTTGTTTTGGGAAGACATGGTAGTTTAATGCTAGACTTGTATTACAGGGGGAGTCAACGAAGGTACGTGGGGTGAAGGATGTGACCATGTATACATATGTGGGAGATGCCAAAGCCACAGCTGTACTTGAGAACAAGGTCTGTCTATGCACATTGTCTCGTCCTGATACATGTACATACCTCATACACTCACAACCTTTTTTGTGGAAGTGCTCTGTTCATGTTTCACACGAACTTTCATTTAGAGTGAAAGATATGACCATGTATACATTTGTGGGAGATGTCAGAGCTACAGCTGTACTCGAGAACAACGTCTGTCTATACACATTTAGCCTCATCTAGATACTTGTACATACCTGATACACTCACAACCTTTTTTGTGGAAATGCTCTGTCCATGTTTCGCACGAACTCTCATTTAGAGTGAAGGATATGACCATGTATACATTTGTGGGAGATGTCAGAGCTACAGCTGTACTCGAGAACAACGTCTGTCTATACACATTTAGCCTCATCTAGATACTTGTACATACCTCATACACTCACAACCTTTTTTGTGGAAATGCTCTGTCCATGTTTCGCACGAACTCTCATTTAGAGTGAAAGATATGACCATGTATACATTTGTGGGAGATGTCAGAGCTACAGCTGTACTCGAGAACAACGTCTGTCTATACACATTTAGCCTCATCTAGATACTTGTACATACCTGATACACTCACAACCTTTTTTGTGGAAATGCTCTGTCCATGTTTCGCACGAACTCTCATTTAGAGTGAAGGATATGACCATGTATACATTTGTTGGAGATGTCAGATCTACAGCTGTACTCGAGAACAACGTCTGTCTATACACATTTAGCCTCATCTAGATACTTGTACATACCTCATACACTCACAACAATTCGTCTTTTGCATTATAATTCTTGGACAATGAATTCATGCTGGTGGACTGATAGGTAGACTGACATGTGACTCCCCACTTAAATTTTTGTTTCCTACTATTCCTCTCTTTCCTATGTCTGTAACATGGAGAATATTTATAATCATTAAATAACTGGACCATTTTTGACTTGAAATTGCCAATATCTTTAATGTCTGTGTAATGGTATATTTCCTGAAATACTGAATGAGATCATTTACCATATTTAGACCAGTTATCGATGGTTAAATATCTGCTGTATGCTATAGGTTTAGGCTGGAGAGGAAGATTACGAACCACAATGTATACTGGGAGTGATGCATCAATGCATATGTCAGGTTGCCGGCATTAACCTATTGTCTAGTAATTGAAGTGGAAAAGGGGGATTGATTGTTTCTCATGATTTGTCATTGGAATAGAAATACTCTGTATTCTGTTGATCGTCTCTCTCTGTTCTGTTGGTCAGTCTAAATGGTATCAAGAGAAGAAGATTTTACACAAGTTTCTTCCATGTTTGGTTTTTCAGTCCCACAGTAGAGTGAAAGTACTGGTAGACTGCAGTAAAAGTAGGAATGTGGTCAGCAGTAAAGGTAGCCTTACCCACACAGTTGACCTGCCGTCACGGAGTATGATGGTAAGTACATATAGCGAAACACTCAACTATATTCATGGTTATAGTTACCACAATATGTCTGTCCGTCTCTCCGAATTATGATTTCCTGCCTCTCTACCTCATAAAGCTTCACCCCACCCATGACCATGTATATTCCAAAAGCTTATGTCATAAAACATTTAAAGAAGGCATCCACCACCACCGGGAGTGGGGACCCTCAATGTCATGGATGTGTACCCCAACCCCCCAAGTAACTGAGCTCTGAAACTGTTGGTGAACCTCTGACTGCATAGAGCAGAAAACATGGTGTGCCTGCACATTCAGGCATTATCTATTTAGATTAACACAGGGAGCATGTATCTACATACATGAGATGTGGAAAGTTAATCCAGTATATTTTACAGGAGGAGGAACCAGTTAGCTGCTCTACTATTTGAGAATATCACACATTACAATGTCCTATTTATTGCCCAAACCGACACCTGCTTTGATTTATGCCTTAATCTCCGTCGGAGATATACAATACAAACGTTAAACGCTAGTTTAAAACCAAAAGTTATCTCCCCTGGGGAGTTATCCTCCCCAGGGAGTCATCTCCTTTCAGGGGAGCTCTCCCTACTCTCTCCAGGGGAGTTATCCTCCCCCAGAGAGTAGTCTCCCTTTAGGGGAGCTCTCCTGCTCAGCCTGGATATAAAAGCCAGCTCCCAGCATATACTCCTCCTCTTTCTCGTTTGTACCTCCAGTGGTGCACGTCAGGAGTTTGGATTGCAATACAGTTGTTGTTGTTCAAAGTTTATACAAGTTGTTGTTGTTCAAAGTTTATTTCCGAAATATTTTCTTTCGTAAATAATGTCTGAGTATTCTTTTCCCATCCCTTCAAATTCTTGCCATGCGTGCGGTTGTATTTCGACTCGTTTGGATGCCCATACGCGATGTTTTGTCTGTAAGGACAAAATTTGTTATAGAAATAACACGTGTAATGAATGTGTGTCTTGGGACAATGATACTTGGAAAAATTATGCTCAAGCCCGTAGGTCATATTTGCTTCAGGCTTCTGAGAACCCCGATCTATCGGAAGTTGATAGACGGGTGGTGGAAATTTCTCTAGTTGAGGACATTAAAATCAATCAAGATCTGGGTCCTGGGTTAGATTTATCCCGTAATACTAGAAGTCCGGTTCCTTTGTCTGGGTCTGGGGAATTTATACCACCTAGTGGGACGGTTGTACAGCAAGATACTTCAGGTGTACTTGATAGCCTAGCCTCCTCAGGTCTTGCTTTGTCAGGAGGCCTTGGGAAACCGGTTCCTTTGTTCAAGCGGACAAAGGCCAGGTCTCTACCGCGACGCTCTATTGTTCCCGCCGGACAAAAGATTTCGTCTTCAACTCATGTCAGTTCACCGACTCCTTTGTCTGTTGGTCTTTCACCTGCCGATTATCACGATAAAAATTTACATCGTCGGTTATCGCCTCTACGATTTAAATCTGCTCGTTCATCCATAAAGAAATCAACATCTGTTTCTATGGAAGGGCGTTCGGCTTCTAATGTTCGCGTTTCGGATTTGCAACCACCGGGTTTGATTCAGGTTGACTCTTCGCGTCATCATTCTCGTGTGTCTGATTATCGTCAGGGTTCTACACAACGCCGTTCTCATTCTCGTTCTCCGGTTTGTTGTGTTATTTCGTCACCGCGACGATCTGTTACACCGTCTCGTGTTCTTGACTCTGATTCTCCAGTTCGGCGTTCTCGATCTCCAGTTCGTCGCTCTCATTCACCGAGACATCGTGGTGCTATTTTACGGGTTTCCTGTTCTCCGGTTCGCCATTCTCGTTTCCCGGTTCGACGTTCCCGTTTATCGCCACACCATTTGTCACGTCAGTCTGGTCATGCGCAGACTCCGTTTCTTGACTACACTCACAATAGGGGTGTTCCGTCCTCCCAGCGTTGTCACATCGCTCGTGCTTCGTCACCGGATTCGTCGGATGATGATGATTCCTCTTCAGTGGCGGATAGTTCAGAGGATTCTTCTATGTTGGCATTTTCTGTCAAAATGAAAGCGCTTATGGCGCTTGTTCCGGATATGCCGATGCCATCCGAGCCGTTTTCTTCGCGTTATGCTTGCCCTACTGCGGCTTCGGCTGAGTTTACGTCATCGTCGACGTCTCGAAGGACGTTTTCCTCCTGCGCTCCGTCTCCAGCTTGGGAGTCCAATCTCAAGTTATTTGAGGATCAATTGGAAGAGGACAACAAACTTAAGAAGCCCTCCATTTCACGTCATCCGGTCCATGACAACGTGTTGCCGGATAAGGCTCCCAAAACAGATAGAGATCTGAGTCGTTTAACGAAAGCAACTTCTTCGTCTGCTGTTTCGGTTCCATCTAAGGTGTTTTCTGGTATTATGGATATGTTATTGTCTATCCAGCGTGCTACATCTTACGCAGATTGGTTTTTGCTGGCGTCATCCCGGATTTCTCTGGATCCTGAGTTACGTTTGGAGAATGGGGCTACCTTGTTATCTGCCGGTCGCATCGAGTACTTACGCGGCTTCTGGGATACTCTTATTAGGGCTAACCGTTCAGTCATTCAGGCGGGTGCCTTTTCGTATGCTTCTCTTTTGCAAGCGCAACGGTCTTCCTTACTTCAAGGTGTCAAATCGGACGTTCCATATTTTATTAAGGACCAACTTCAGCGGCAGCCATTGTCTTCAAAATGGGTTTTCAACAATGCCGTTGAGTCCGTAATGCCCGCGATTCGTGAAGAGCGAACTGCTCGTTTGGTTTCTGCAGTTACTCGGTGTCCCGCGTTTTCCTTGGATCGGAAACCTGCTCGGGGTCGGGCTTCTAAGTCCGCCCAGAAGGGTGCCCCTCAGCATGATTTTCGTGGCATCGACAAACCTCCAGGTAAAGGCCGTGGTCGCCGTTCCGGCCGAGGGAAATCAGGGATTTAAGCGTGGTGCCTCTGCCCTCAAATGACTATTCGGCCTCCGTTCACGTCAAAGATTTCCACCTACCTGCTTTTCGTCATTACAGCCATCCGGTTGTGGGCGGACGTCTGCAGGTTTTCTGCGAGAACTGGCGTTTGATTACGGACGACGACTGGATTTTAAGGACTTTGAAGGAGGGATTCCTGTTCGATTTCAAGACCCGCGACCCGCCCAAGGCTCATCTCTCGGCCTCGTCCTTCTCGAATTCCAGTTTCCGCAGGTCATGTAAAGATGCTCCTGTCCTCTGTCGACACCTTAATCTCAAAAGGTGCCGTCAGAGAACTTCCACCAGACGACATCAGCGTGGGCTTTTACAGCCACGTCTTCTTGGTACCAAAGAAGGATTCATCTCAAATGAGGATGGTCATAGACCTCAAGGTTTTGAACAAATTTCATCTTGTAACTCCTCCTCATTTCAAGATGGCGTCTGTGACATCGATTCGGGCCCGCCTCAATCATTTGGATTGGCTGGCCTCAATCGATCTCCAGGACGCCTACCTACATATCCCTATTCATCCTCGTCATCGTCGCTTCCTACGCTTTGTGATCAACGATCGGTGCTTCGAATGGCAAGTTCTCCCGTTCGGGGTCAATGTCGCTCCTTGGCTATTTACCCGCTTTACGTCACCTGTCATGGCGTTCCTTCATCTTCGGGGTATTTTCATCGAGGTGTATATAGACGACATACTCATGTGGGCCCCAGGTGAGGACAGTCTCAACGCACAAGTCCGCTTCACACTGCTTGTATTACGCCATCTGGGTTTCATTCCGCATCCCGTAAAGTCGGAATTGATTCCAGCACAAGTTCGGCGTTACATCGGGGCTGTGTTCGATACTCATCTTCAACTGGTATACCCTCCAGAAGACCGTTGGGCCAAAATCCAGGTTCTGATTCGAAGGTTTTTATCGTCAACGTTTCAGACAAGACAACAGTGGCAAAGTCTTCTGGGTTTGCTCACTTCCACGCAGGATCTTATGCATTATGGACGTCTCCAGGTTCGTCCTCTGCAGTATCATCTGTCTCCTTATCTTCAGAGGCCATCTCTCAATCCTGCGGTCCCGGTATTGACGTTGCTACATCCACATCTGATTTGGTGGCAGTCTCGTCACAACGTAATGCGGGGAGTTCCGTTCCGGTTTCCGGTTCCGGATTACCATCTCTATACAGATGCTTCCGAGACGGGCTGGGGAGCCCATCTGGACGATCTGGAGGTCTCCGGCAGATGGTCGACTTTGGAGTCCAAACTTCACATCAACCTTTTGGAGATGAAGGCAGTCATCCTAGCGGTTCAACATTGGAGTTGTCGTCTCAGCAATTCGTCCCTCCTCATAGCTACAGACAATTCGACGGTGATAGCCCATATCAACAAGATGGGTACCACCCGATCTCGCACAACGTTTCGTCTGGTATGGGATCTCTTCGACTGGGCTCTCATTCATCACTGCCATCTTCATGCTCGCCATGTTCCGGGTCGGCTCAATGTCTTAGCGGACCGTTTGTCTCGTCCCGACACCGTCCTCCAGACCGAATGGCAACTTCATCCGGAAGTGTTCCGTCAGATTTGCAATATATGGGAGTCTCCACTAATCGACCTATTTGCGACAAGGAACAATGCACAGCTGGCTCTCTTTGTCAGTCCGATTCTGGACCCTCAAGCCTTCGCCATCGATGCTCTGTCGATCAGTTGGGACAACTTCCTAGCCTATGCCTACCCACCGATGGCCATCATTTTAGAAGTTCTCCAGAAGATTGCTCAGCACGACTGCGTGGTGTTACTGGTGGTTCCGTGGTGGCCGCGTCGTCAGTGGTTCCTGATTCTGCTTCCACTTCTCACGGCTCCACCTCGACGTCTACCAGTTTGGCCCTCCCTGTTACGTCAACCTCACGGGTTATATCATCACAACCCGCGGTGGCTCAATTTACACGTCTGCAGACTATCCAGAGTGCACTCACTGTCCAGGGATTTTCAGCGGAAGTTGCGCAAACGATGGTGTCAGCCAATTGATCTTCCACATCGCAACTCTATCAAGCGAAATGGGCTTATTTCGTCTCCTGGTGCCGAGAACGTGATGCCGATCCCGATTCTGCCTCTGTTTCCTTAGTGGCTGACTTCCTTCTTCATCTTCATCGTGACAGGAAGTTTCAAATCAGTACCATTGAGGGGTATCGGTGTGCTTTGGCTAGGGTTTTATGTCTTTCTGCAGGCATCGACATTAGTCTAAACGACAATATCTCTGCGCTCATTCGGGCTTTTGCGCTACAGTCTCGCCGTACTCGACAGCTGTTACCTAAATGGGATATTGGTGTGGTTCTGTGTGCTCTGATTCATCCGCCCTTTGAACCCTTAGAGTCCGCCTCGATTAAAGCTGTGGCCTACAAGACGGCTTTTCTGGCGGCTTTTGCTTTGGCGTCTAGAGTGTCTGAACTTCATGCTCTTGAGAGATCATCAATGACCTGGACGGCGAATTGGTCTCGTGTATCGTTTCGGCCTATTCCGGAATTCATCGCCAAAAATGAGTCTGTTCGCTTAGGTCCGTGTGCGCAACGTTTGTACTCCATTCCTGCGTTATCAGACTTTGTACATGGTTTAGAGGACGACCTTCTGTTATGCCCTGTTCGAGCTATACGTCACTATCTTACTCGTACCGATTCCGGTCGGGGCTCGCGTCGTCTATTATTCTTGTCTCTTCGTCCTTCGGCGACACGTGACATTACTAAGAATACCATTGCTTCGTGGTTAAAGAAAACCATTAAGTGGTCATATCAACTGGCCATTGACGCTCCTCCGCTTCTGTCTTCCGCTTCGTCTCATGAAATTCGTGCCATCGCGACGTCATGGCCGTTATGAAAGAACTTATCCCTCAATGAAATTGTTCAGGCTTGTGCTTGGACGGCAAATTCCACATTCACTAACTTCTATCTGAGAGACATGTCAGTGCAATCAGATAGAGTGACCATGCTTGGGCCTTTGGTGGCTGCCCAGCACGTGGTCAAGTAACTTTTCAAAAAGAGGGGGGGGGCGGCATTTTGGATCATCGCAGCAAGTCTGACAGCTTGCTGTATCATCTCATCTCATCTCTCAAACATATCATAAGTCCATATACTAGTTGATCACCAATGAAGAAGTTATAGCTCAGATTGCAATCGCAGACTCTCAAGTCCACAATCAAGCCTGACACAATGGTGAGTTATATTCTATACCTTTAATGCGATTCTGCTTGTCATTTCAGGTTAGAGCTAGGATCTTCTAGATCATATCATCTGAGTCTTCTAACAGTTCAGAGTAGATTCAGAAGTTCCGCTGTCGACTCTCAACATTCCAATCTGCATCAAAGATTAAAGTACACAGAGTTGGATATCAAGCGGAATGTGGACTGACTAGGTGGTTCAAAGCGTCAGGTTTGGAAGAGGGCGTACCATTAGACCCCTCTCATCCCTATTTACTCGCTGGATTCGTGTGCTCGGGTCCACGTTTCACATGGCGGTAAATTCTCGCACCACTACCACTATCACGAAATTGGACACCTGGTATGTTATCTTGGAGACAGAACCCTTCCCAATTCATACTCACTGCCCTCCAAGTGCTCATTCCTGGCAAGTTTCCATGAGTCCCTATACGGAGGGTATCTTTGTGCTCCACATCCAAGACAACAGCTACTTGCATGGAGACATGCAACAAGATAAGTAGCCACTTACTTATATTCATGATTGCCTTTTTGCATTTCTAGCTAAGGTTTCTTGTTGAATATTATTGTGTCTTGTATGTGATTATCTCAGCGGATATTCAGCCTGCCATTGCAATTCCTTTACGGCCGAGCTTCCCACCTCCATATGTTGGTAGTGAGGGATAAATCAAAGCAGGTGTCGGTTTGGGCAATAAATATTAAACATTTATAATCAATGTTTCTATTTATAACCAAACCAAACCTGCTTTGATGTAATGGCCCTTCCAGCCTTCCCGCCTTCCCCTCACTCCGCGGCCTTGTACACCATAGGTCTCGGTTTGTAAAAACAATGAGAAAGAGGAGGAGTATATGCTGGGAGCTGGCTTTTATATCCAGGCTGAGCAGGAGAGCTCCCCTAAAGGGAGACTACTCTCTGGGGGAGGATAACTCCCCTGGAGAGAGTAGGGAGAGCTCCCCTGAAGGGAGATGACTCCCTGGGGAGGATAACTCCCCAGGGGAGATAACTTTTGGTTTTAAACTAGCGTTTAACGTTTGGTTATAAATAGAAACATTGATTATAAATGTTTAATGTTCAACTTTGATATTCTTGAG